>SJYT01081720.1:760072-804479 GCA_006410635.1 Cephalophus harveyi
TGGACGTGAGTCTGAGTGAACTGCAGGAGATGGTGATGAACAGGGAGGCCTGGTGTGCTGCGATTCATGGGGTCGCAAAGAGTCGGACACGACTGAGTGACTGAACTAAACTGAACTGAACTCTTTAAAAATGTCTTATCTTTAAACTATTACATAGTGTGTATGTACAAGTCACATAGTTTATGTAATAGTTTATGTAATGGTCACATAGTCCTGTGAGTGGAAGACTATTTTCTGCTTGAACAATCTGGGCTATTTTAAGATGCCCTAAAGGTAAGCTGCCTTTGCCTTCTCCTGAGGAACTGAAACAAGTTCTTAGCACTTCAACGAAAGAACTTTTGAGGGGCTTGAAGATCTCATGAAATTAATTCCTCCAGTCAGACCCTGAAGACAGAGACAAATTGAATCCAGTCAGTGCTCTCAAGGAACTCACAATTAAATTGGGGAGACAAACAAAAGAGATCATCTCAATATAACACTGTTACATTGGAGCAAAGCTTGTAAAGGACATTTAACTTAATTATGGACAGAGTGATCAGGGAAGCCCTTTCAAGAGAAGGAGACACATGAAGTCTAGTATCAAAGGGCAAGTGAGACATTTGAAGACATCAAGAAGGGTTTCTTGGTAGAGGGAATGCTATGAACAAATGAATGGGGGCTTGAAATAGCACTGTGTATTCCAAGAACTACAGTACTGTAGTTCACGATGGCTAGAACAGAGCAGGAATCATGAAATGGTAGTGCCAGACAGAGGCAGAGGCCAGACGGGGAAACGCCTCAGTTGTCAAGTTAAGGGGTTTGGCCCTAATCTTACAGGTGATGTAGAGCCATTGACTCAAGTCCCAAAGAAAAATATAATATGATTTAAAAGATAATCTTGGTAGCAAAGGTGGGTTAAATTAGAGGTCTAAGACTATAGATACAGGGCTTCCCTGGTGGCTCAGAGGTTAAAGCGTCTGCCTCCAATGCAAAGACTATAGATAGCTTTTAAGCACATGAAAAGATACTCAATATCATTAGTCGTTAAGGAAATGCAAATTAAAGCCATAATAGATATCATCTCACACCCACTGGGATGCCCATAATAAAAAAGATGAACAACAACAAGTGTTGGCAAGGATGTGGAGAATTTGGAACCCTCATACATTGCTGGTAGGATTTGAAAATGGTGCAGCTGCTTTGGAAAACAGTTTGGCATGTCATCAAAAGTTAAATATGGAGTTCCATATGACCCAGTAATTCTACTTCTAGTTATATACTCAAGAGAAATGAAGACATACATTCACATAAAAACATTTACATGCAGTTTTATAGAAGCATTATTCATAATAGCCAAAAAAATGGAAATAATCCAAATATTCATCAGCTGATGAATAAACAGAATATGGTACATCCATATGGAATACATAATGAAATATTGTTCAGCCATAAAAGGGTATAAAGTCCTGATAAATGCTACAACATAGATAAGCATTGAAAACATAATGCTAAGAGGGAAAAGTCAAACACAAAGGGCCACATAGCATATAATTCCATTTATATGAAATATTCAGAATAGCCAAGTTCATAGGGATATAGATTAGTGGCTGCCAGGGGCTGGGGGTAGGAAGGAACGAGGAGTGACTACTATCTTGTACAGCTGTATGTGTCGCTTCAGTTGTGTCTGACTCTTTGTGACCCTATGGACTACATAGCCTGCCAGTTCCTCTGTCCATGGGGTTCTCCAGGCAACCATACTGGAGTGGGGTGCCATGCCCTCCTCCAGGGGATCTTCCCAACCCAGGGATCTAGCCTGCGTCTCTTACATCTCCTGAATTGGCAGGAGGATTCTCTGTCAGTAGTGCCACCCTGGAAGCCCTCCTATTGAGTACAGGTCTCTGGAATTAGTGGTGATGATGGTACAAGATTGTGAATACACTAAAACCCACTGATTTGTATTTAAAAAGTGTAAGTTTTATGACATGTGAATTATATATATGCATAGAGTCTGGTGACAGAGTGACAAGTGAGGCTACTGAAATGGCCTAAGCAGCAGACTTCAAACAGGGGAATCTACACCCTCGGAGGTTCATGAAGAATTTCTGGGGGCCACACAGGCATAAGTAAATGCCATATCTCTAACTTTTACGCGTCCATTCTTTTCTAAAACTAATCTGCCTGATAACGTGTTTTTTATTTCTCCTCTTTCACAGTAACTTTTCTCTCATCTTCAAAGGAAAGACATGTCACTGATGAATCTTGACTATCACTATGCAAGTACTGAAGTGAAGTGAAAGTCACTCAGTCATGTCTGACTCTTTGTGACCCCAAGGACTATACAGTCCATGAAATTCTCCAGGCCAGAATATTGGAGTGGGTAGCCTTTCCCTTCTCCAGGAGATCTTCCCAACCCAGGGATTGAACCCAGCTCTCCCACATTGCAAGCAGATTCTTTACCAGCTGAGCCACAAGGGAAGCCTAAGAATACTGGAGTGGATAGCCTATCCCTTCTCCAGTGGATCTTCCTGACCCAGGAATTGAACCTGGGTCTCCTGCATTGCAGGTGGATTCTTAACCAACTGAGCTAACAGGGAAATCCCAATGAAAGTATCGCCCTGGGCTAAAAATGTCTGGACCATCACTGAAAGGATAATTTGAATGTTCTGGACTTCTGATGGACAGCAAAGCAAGAGTGTTCAGTAAGCAATGATTAAACTGATAATAAAAATGTAGATGTCGAATTAAAAATGTATGAGGAGGGCCATAGTGTCTCAAAATTCTTCCAAAGGGTACCAAAAGATAAAGTCTAGAATTAGCTTTACCTTAGGATCACCAAGTTGCTTAATGTTCAAAACTCTACTTTTGTGGTATTTAGCACTAAAAGAAATGAGTCAGTAAGTCACAAAAAGACATGGAGGAAATGTAATACTTAGCATTTTCATCATGTAAAAGACACCAACCTAAAAAGGCTACAGATGCCATATGATTCTAACGATACAACATTCTGGAAAAGGCAAAACTGTGGAGACAATAAAAAGATAAGTGGTTGTCAGGGTTAGGGAGAGAGAGGGATAAATAGAACACAGAGGATTTTTAGGGCAGTGAAACTTCATACATCTAATTATGTATTTGTTCAGATCTTTAAAAATAAACTCATTTTTGGGCATCTGCTCCTGCGATAGAGAAGACAAAAGGGGAAATAAGTTTTTAGGAAAGATAGGGAGTTAATCTTTGAGCCTGATTGAGCTCTAAATCTTCCTCCCAAGAGGCCTGGAGCTTGGGAGGAAGATTTAGAATAAAAATTTTGGACTCGTCAGAATAGAGGGCTGGCCTCTCTCCTTGCCTGCGTGAAACCACTGGAGAGTTTGTCACCATTCAAGAAAAGCATAGAGAGTACAAAGATAAAGAGACTGTGATGCATGGATAGGATGTTTTTAGACTTCACACGTGAAGGAATTTTCAGTTTGACAAGGTTCAGGGTGCAGCCATAGGGTGCAGGGTGTGGTCAGTCTAATGACTGATGTGGAAAGGGGAGTCACTAGAACTGAGGAAGTCAAGGAATAGAGAGGCCAGAGGGCAGGATGGGTCATTAAGGTGAATGTTTGAAGTCACCCAAGTTACTGTAGGATTGTACCAGCCTGCTGCTGCTCCTGCTACTGCTGCTAAGTCGCTTCACCTAGTGGATCTTTAACTTTAGTGTGGATCAGAATAACTTGGAAGCTTTGATAAAACATAGATTTCTGGGCCCCATATCCAGAATTTCTGATTTAGCTTGTCTTGATGGCCCAAGAACTTGCATTTATAATAAGTTCCCAGGTGAGGCTGATACTGGTGGTCTGCGGACCACACTTGGACAATTACTGCAATAGAATGAGGACTGAGGACTGAGTCAGGTGTTAAGGTTTTCTATGAATGTGTTTAATTGGTGAGAGTAATGAAGAGGGAGCGATACCAATCCTAAACAATGGATTTAGAAAGTGGCCCTGACAGTTGGACACTTCACCTGAGGGTCAGTTCTTTGTTCATCTTAGGCACATACTCCTCACTACCATCTATACCAGAAATTTAGGTCACCTTCATCTTCCCTCTCTGGTTTAAACCTCTACCTCCTAGCACTTTGATTTCTTGTTGGAATAAAACAAAGGCATGGAATACATTTCACCTTGATGTTTGAATCAGAAATAGCTGGAAGCATCTTAACTCTGAAACCATCAACTTCAAGGGAAGAAAGAAGACTGAATTGTTAAACTGCTTTCTAACCCAGAGATTTCATTATGTGTTGGGAAGTTAAGAAAAGGAAAAGAAATCACTGCAGAGGCCGTGTATAGATTAAGTGAGTAACAGCTGGCATATTTCTTAGACCAATGCTCTTTCTCACAAAAAATGTTTTGTGCCTTTATGCAAGTCTTTGAAACATATAAGCCTTAAAAGTTAATTTTATCTATTCACATTAAAGATCAGAGATACAGGATGGACTCGTAACTTCTAATAAGAGAGAATGGTAGCGAATTCCCTGGTGGTCCAGTGGTTAGGACTCTGCGCTTTCACTGCCAAGGGCAGGAGTTCAATCTCTGGTTGGGGAACTAAAATCCCACAAGCTTCGTGGAGAGACTGAAAAAAAAAAGATGAGGGAGAGAGAGAAAATGTAATCTTACTGATTAGTCACATAAGAAAACTCACTTTAACTCATGTACCACAATATTTGGTGGAGCAGTGTTTGCAATAGCCAGGACCTGAAAGCAGCCTAAATGTCCATCAACAGATAAATGGATAAAGAATACGTGATATATATAAATAGATAATGAAATATTACTCAGCCATAAAAAGGAATGAAATTGGGTCATTTGTAGTGATGTGGATGGCCTAGAGTCTATCATACCGAGTAAGTCAGAAAGAGAAAAGCAAATACCGTATACTAACCCATATATATGGAATCTGGAAAAATGGTACAGATGAACCTATCTGGAAGGCAGGAATAGAGACGCAGATGTACGGAATGGATGTGTGGTTACAGAGTGGGAGGGGAAGTGTGGGATGAATCGAGAGAGTAGTATTAACATACACACATCGCCATGTGTAAAATAGATGGCTAGTGGGAATCTGCTGTACTGCAGAGAGAGCTCAGCTCCATGCTCTGTGATGGGTGGGTTGGGGAGGGTGAGAGGGAGGCTCAAGAGGGAGAGGGTATATGTATACACAAAGCTGATTCACTTTGTTGTTCAGCAGAAACTAACACAACATTGTAAAGTGATTAGACTCCAATTAAAAAAAAAAACAAGCTCACTTTACGTCATTGTAGGTCTAGGTCCAAGGAATTTGTTTCCTTTCTGAACAAAACTCTCTGTTCATTGTTCCTTTTTAATTAAGACAAGACAGGAGGATACTTAACTGGTTTTTAATCCACATTTCTCTTCTCTGGAGATGTATTTCTGAGTCCACAGTCAGAAGTTCTCACCAATTTCCCTGCAAGTGCTTAAAGCCACCATGTAAAGAGGATTTCTCATATATTGACTTCCCTGGTGGCTCAGACGGTTAAGCGTCTGTCTACAATGCGGGAGACCTGGGTTCAATCCCTGGGTCAGGGAGATCCCCTGGAGAAGGAAATGGCAAATCCACTCCAGTACTATTGCCTGGAAAATCCCATGGACAATTAATACACTCTAATTTTTCAGAGTGCCCTGGTCAATTAAATATCACCTATGCCTTGTCCACCCTGGAGGCATACATATCTAGGGAAATCAATACTCTTGCTAGGTAAGTTCTGAACGACAATGTTAGAACTGGTAGAGGGGACTTGGGGGCCACCCTTCCAGGCCATTTAACCCTTAGGACATTTTATAGATGATCACACTGAGACCCAGAGAGAGGAAAGATTTGCCCAAGGTCTCAGCATCTCAGGGTTCCAAGGTTCCTTAAAAGTATCAAATCCCACCTCCCCAGTGTCTGAAAAGCAGCCCTTCCGACTTCTGGTGCAGTGCTCCTCAGTCTCAATCCTGAGGTATACTTGTGTCTCAGCAGTGCAGAGAGCTATAAAATCCTGCTGTTTTTCTACTCAAATCACTCTTATTTCCCTTCTAGCATCTTACAGAAGATACTAGGAAGGAGAGACTTCCCTGGTGGCTCAGCAGTAAAGAATCCACCTGCAATGCAGGAGACTCAGGAGACGCAGTTTTGATCCCTGGGTGGAGAAGATCCCCTGGAGGAGGAAATGGCCACCCACTCTAGCATTCTTGCCTAGAGAATCCCACGGACAGAGGAGCCTGGTGGGCTACAGTCCATAGAGTCCCAAAGAGTTGGACACTACTGAAGCGACTTCATACGCACAAACACACTATGAAGGAAGGATAGAGTGGGAGAGTGATTTTCCCAGTGCCTTCCTGGACTAGTATCATCAGCATCTCCTGGGAACATGCTAGTGGCACAAAATCTTGAGCCCTCAGTCAGACCTAATGGATCAGAAATTCTGGGGGAGACACCTAGCAATCTGCTTTAACAGGTGCTCCAGTTGATTCTGATCAGTTCAGTTCAGTTCAGTCGCTCAGTCATGTCCGACTCTTTGCAACCCCATGAATCACAGCACACCAGGCCTCCCTGACCATCACCAACTCCCGGAGTTCACTCAGACTCACGTCCATCGAGTCAGTGATGCCATCCAGCCGTCTCATCCTCTGTCGTTCCCTTCTCCTCCTGCCCCCAATCCCTCCCAGTATCAGAGTCTTTTCCAATGAGTCAACTCTTTGCATGAGGTGGCCAAAGTACTAATATTTACGATGGATTATAATCAAAAAACAATCTCACGTTAGAAAGACCTCCTGTTCACCAGGTCCTTCTTATCCTAGAGAGAAATTCCAATTCTCTTCGAGGCAATGAGGTAGTGGAATTGATTGTGGGGTCAGCATTAGTTCTTACATGACTGACTTGAGGGGTTTCCTATCTCTGAGCCTGTGTTTTCTCATCTACCAAATGGAATAGTCATCTTTTTTACCAGCCCCAGGGGATTGTTGGGAGGCTTGAATGTGAAGCTTGGTGATAAACTGCTTTCTAAAACACTGCTGTGACTTTGTAAGAGATTGCTAGAGTTAATATTTGGATTGCTACTTTCAGCCTGGAAAAAAATCCCTTTGATACTGCCTAGCTCTATGCAGAGTAGCCAACCCAGTGACTAGGGTGGATCTCTGTTAATAGAGAGTGCTTGTAGGAAACTTCTGCTTGGGTTCTGATGAGTGGTTGGAATGAGGGTCAGCACCTCACGCTCAAGAGAAACCAGCTGAAATTTCGTCATACTAAGTTTGCTTTCTCTCATATTAAATTGGTAAGGAGGATCTTATGCTTCTTTCTAACTGGAAGTCTTTTTCTTTATCCAACAGAGTAGTACAAAAGACAGTAGACCTTCAGAATAATTCCCTCCCTTAAAGCTTCAGGGCACTGAGTAGTAAAAAATAACATGAAATCATGCCTTAGAAAATTAAGTGAGTTGTATTGAAATTCTTATTCCTTTGCTTTTGTCTTTTCCCATTTAATTTGCTTGAACTGCTGACTTTCAGTGTTAGGAGAAAACTGAACAATTATTAAATTTGTTTTAAAACTCATTATTAGAACTCCCATCTATTATATCCCCAACATTTTGTCTATCAGCCCCTTTCTTTGGTGACCAAGAGTTTACTATGTCACAAATACACAGCCCATTCCATGTGAGATAGTTTTTGCCCTTAGAATGTTCTTTTCTTTTTTGAGCTAAAAATCTACCTTGCAAAAGCTTCCTATTCCCTCTTTGCCTCTAGCTTTGCCTTCTAGAGCAAAATGGAATAAATCGATATTCTCCTCATAATAATAATAATAGCAACAGCTATTTAAGAATAAAAGAATCTTCCAAATTCTGTAAACAATTGATTTTCTAGAAAAACAAATTATCACAAACCTTGAATACCTTAGATTAAACCTTGACTATAGTTAGAGACCAAAGGCCACAAGCTTCAATAGCAGGAATTTTTAAAGGATACAAGTGTTTTAGAGAGGATGAAGCACTTACTGAGTTAACCATTAACTTCTGTTTACATAGATGTAAAATGAAGTCTCTCAGTCGTGTCCGACTCTTTGCGACTCCATGGACTGTAGCCCACCAGGCTCCTCCGTCCATGGAATTCTCCAGGCAAGAATACTGGAGTGGGTTGTCATTTCCTTCTCCAGAGGATCTTCCTGACCCAGGGATTGAACCCAGGTCTCCCGCATTGTAGGCTTACATAGATAAGAGGAAAGAATAGTGTATAATTATATGCCATATATTATTGAATTTAAGTTAAATTTAAGTTGAATTCAGTTAGTCTGAATCTTTTCTCATAAGGTTGAATTTCTGTATTTATAAAAGGAGCAGACTTTCCCAATAATATCAAAAGGTTTATTTTCATAGTTCCGAAGACTCTATAAATTACTCTTTATCATCCTGAGATTATGAGTTACTATACTGCAAGGAGATCCAACCAGTCCATTCTGAAGGAGATCAGCCCTGGGATTTCTTTGGAAGAAATGATGCTAAAGCTGAAACTCCAGTACTTTGGCCACCTGATACAAAGAGTTGACTCATTGGAAAAGACACTGATACTGGGAGAGATTGGGGGCAGGAGGAGAAGGGGCTGACCGAGGATGAGATGGTTGGATGGCATCACGGACTCGATGGACGTGAGTCTGAGTGAACTCCGGGAGTTGGTGATGGACAGGGAGGCCTGGCGTGCTGCGATTCATGGGGTCGCAAAGAGTTGGACACGACTGAGCGACTGAACTGAACTGAACTGATAACAAACTATGTTTGTTGTAAAGTATTATATTTGTTCACTTTAAGTCATAGACTCTGTTTGCCAAAGGAGTTGATTATATTCACCAAACATGATGAGTAACTAGTTAGATTTAATCTAGTTCTGATTAAATCAACAAAAATAAGAGTATACAGAATCTCTTATAATAGGGACATTATAAAGTCATTCCTCATGGTAAAAAATTGTTTTAATTGTAAAATGAATAAGCAGCAGCAGTCAGTTTTATTTATTTACTTCTAGAATAGGTAATACATCCTTATGATTAAAAAGTCAAAAGTCTAGTCTGTGAAGAGTCTTCTACCTGTCTCCCACCATCTAGTTGTTTTCCCTAGCAGCAATCAGACAATCGATGATGTCTATTTCTGTTAAATTCTTCCAGGGATATTTTCTGCAAATATAAGCAATCATGAATACATATTACTACCCTCACTTCTTACAGCAACATTAGTATGCAACATACGTTTTTAGCACCTTGCTTTTTGCACTTAACAGTAGATCTTGAAGATTATTTGAAGAACTTTCTTGTTCTTTTTATGGCTGCTGGATAAGCTTTGTAGGAATATACTACTTCTGTGTTTAACCAGTGTATCAATAAACTGTGTATTAATGTTTATGAATAAACATTTGTTTCCAGTCTTTTGCTATTACAAACAACATTTGTACACATGCTTGAGTGTATGTGTAGATTAAATTTTTAAAAGTAGAGGGAATTCCCTGGCAGTCCACTGATTAGAAGACTTTTCCAGTGGCTCAGCAGTAAAGAATCTTCCTGCAATGCAGGAGATGTGGGTTTGATCCCTGGGTGGGGAAGGTCCCCTGGAGGAAGGCGTGGCACTCCATATTTTTGCCTGGAGAATCCCGTGGACAGAGGAGCCTGGAGGGCTATGGTCCATTGGGTCACAAAGAGACAGACACTACTGTATTGAATGAGCACACACGCGCGCACACACACACACACACACGCACCAGTAATTAGGACTCTGCACTTCCACTGCAGGGGTCACAGGTTGGATCCCTGGTGGGGAAAGTAAGACCTGTATGCCGATTCACCAAAAATAAACTAAAAATTTTTTTTAATTAATAATAAAAAGTCCTTGTGACTTAAATAGTCTGAACAATTTTTTTTTAGAGGTAGAATTGCTGGGTCCAAGGGAATAGTAATTTAAAAATTTGATAAATACCGCCACCAAGGGACTTCCCTGGTGGACCAGTGGCTAACACTCCATGCTCCCAATGAAGGGGGCCCTGGTTTGATCCCTGGTTGAGGGAACTGGGTTCCACACGCTGCAACTAAAGATTCTGCATCTGCAACTGAGACCTGGAGTCGCCAAACAAACAAATAAATATATTTTTAAAAATACCACTACTGAACTGTCCTCCATAAAAGTTGTTTGAATTTACACTCCCACCAACAAAATATGAGAGTACCTGTTAAAACCACCACTACCACCACCACACAGTCTTATGAGTCTTATAGATCCTTGTCAATCTGATAGGTGAAAAATAATATTTCAAAAAACACTAATTTACATTTCTCTTATCCTGGGCAAGAGTGAGCATTTAAGAGCCATTGCTATTAACATCTCTTTTTCTGTGACTATTAGTTCACATCTTTGCACTTTTTCCTCTTGAATTTTGGTTGTTATAGATTTAATCTTTTTGTATAAATATGACAATCACCCATTTTCTTATGATACAAACTGCAAATACATATAGATATATATTTATATATAGTCATTTTCATCTCATGCTTCTTATGGTGGTTTTTGCATTACAGATAATTTTTATTTCCACACAGTTGTATTTATCCATCTTTTATAGCATCTACATTTTGTTTTGTACTTTAAAAGATATTCCTCACTTTGAGATTATAAAAACTGCCATGGTCCCTTCAAAAACATTTTGATTTCTTTTCTTTCCTTTTTAAAATCATTGATATATTTTAAATATATTTAAAAGTCTCAGGGAAGGTGATCTTCAGATCGAACACAGACAATAAATCATTATTGGTCTAAGCTAATACTAGTGGCCTTCTTTCTTTTAAAAATATTTATTTATTTACTTGGCTGCTCTGGGTCTTAATTTCAGCATGTGGGATCTAGTTCCCCAACCAGGTATCGAATCCAGGCCCCCTGCACTGGGAGCTCAGAGTCTTATCCACTGGATCACCAGGGAAATCCCTCCCTTTTCTATTTGTTGGTTTATGCATGGCCAATAGGCTTGAGAAGAACCATATTGAATGGCTACTAGGAATAATAACAATCTATTATACATACAAAAGGGGATGTTTACAAGTTGGCAGTTGGATGTATAAGTCTGAAATTCAGAAAAGAGGTCTGGAAATGGAGGTGTCCTTTGGGGGATTATCACTACCTAGATTGTATTTTTTAAAAATGTGATAGGATATGATTATCAAGGAGTGAGCATAAATGGAAAAGGCAAGAGGTCAAAGTATTGAGCCCTGGGACACTGCAGTATTCAGAGGTCAGAGAAACGTGGAGAGATGAAGAGCAGCCAGTAAGGCGTAAGAAGAACCAAGGGAATGGAGTGTCACGTGGGCGAGGAGGAGGAATTGATTAGCTGAGTCTACTGCTCTTGGTGTGCAAAGTAACAGTGACCACTGATTTTTGTGAGTAAATGGATGTCACTGGTGTCTCTTGACAAGAGCATTTCAGTGGAGCGGCGGAGGGGAAAGCGCAACTGGACAGGGTCCCGTAGGAGATGGGAGACAGGAGGTGAAGACAGTATAGTACTGGCCACCTTTGTGAGACATTTTGCTGTGAAAAAGAGCAGAGAAATGGGGTAATGGTTGGAGGGTCAAGCCCAGTCAAGAGGGTTTTTGTTTTGTTTTAAGATGGAAGAAATAAATTTATTTTGGTATGTCAATGGGAAAGAAAAACCATGATGTAGATGAGGAGAACTGCTGGATAGATGACTTAAAGAAAGTGAAACAGCAGCACCGTGGCACTGTCCTACTCAAAGTGTGACCTGTGTGCTAGTGATGGCCCACAAAAGTTTGTCACCTGTTTGTGACAGAAATTGAGAGTAAATATTTACAAACTTTTATAACAATTTGACAGAAGTTTTATGTCTATCGGATCTAATAACAGCAACAAAAAAATCTGACCTGGAGTGGCCACATTCACAGAGATAGAAAGTAACATGGTGGTTGTTATGATCTGGGCTCTTCCCTGGTGGCTCAGATGGTAAAGCGTCTGCCTACAATGTGGGAGACCTGGGTTCGATCCCTGGGTTGGGAAGTTCTCCTGGAGAAGGAAATGGCAGTCCACTCCAATACTCTTGCCTGGAAAATCCTACGGACAGAAGAGCCTGGTAGGCTACCGTCCATGGGGTCACAAAGCATCAGACACGACGGAGTGACTTCACTCACTCATGATCTGAGGTGAGGAGGAAATGAGTTATTGCTTAAAGAGTACAGAGTTTCGGTTTTGCAGGATGACAAGAACTCTGGAGCTGGATAATGGTTGCCGCTGCTGCTAAGTCGCTTCAGTCGTGTCCGACTCTGTGCAACCCCATAGACGGCAGCCCACCAGGCTCCTCTGTCCCTGGGATTCTCCAGGCAAGAACACTGGAGTGGGTTGCCATTTCCTTCTCCAATGCATGAAAGTGAAAAGTGAAAGTAAAGTCGCTCAGTCTTATGGTGGCACAATAATGTGAAGGTATTTAATACCACTGAACTCTATACTTAAGAATGGTTGGGAGGGTTAAAAAAAACTTTATTTGGGCTTGCACTTTTGTATGTCTGTTTTTAAAATTTAATTTTTCTAGCAATTAATTTTTATCACTGCTGCTGCTACTGCTAAGTTGCTTCAGTCTTTTCCGACTCTGTGCGACCCTAGAGATGGCAGCCCACCAGGCTCTGCTGTCCCTGGGATTCTATTTTATAAAAATATAGGTTTATGGCTAACTGGGGGGAGAAAACAAGTCTTTTTGCACAGATAGTGTGAGAAGAATTGAGAAGGGTCTGACCTTAGCTAAAAGGTAAATAGCTCCTTTGTAATAAGCAAAGGAAGGAAGAGTATAACCGCACAGTCAGGAGCATAGCAGAGGGACAGGTAGGTTGGAGGTCATGGCAGTGGTGGGAACCTAGAGATGTTTTCTTTTGCTTGCTTCATTTTCACAGTAAATTGGAAATGAAATCATCAGGTAAGTGAGAAGCTTTGGAAGTTTGAAGAGAGATCTTTGACATAGTCACCCAGTGGGGAGGGGGAGTGATGGAACTGGATAAATGTAGTAGGAGAGCCAAGCATTAAGGGTTTATTTGACAATAATGATATTGAATTGTAGGTGGAGGTCAGTCAGTATGATTTCAGATTTTTCTCCACTCTACCCCATTTTGCTGCAGGTTTAGGATTAAAGTTTCCTCAGGTGAGTACAGGGAACAGAAAGAATTAGAGAAATGAAGGTAAATACCTAGGAAAGGTTTTCATAACGGACGTAGAAGCTAAGCTGTTCATGAAAGGAAATGAGGATACAGGATAGTGTGAAGAACAGTGAAAAATGTATTAGGACAAAGGATTTTGAGTCTTGGTGGACTTTATCAATTTTGGAGCTGGGTATTAGAAGTGAGCTTCCCTGGTGGCTCAGAGGTTAAAGCGTCTGCCTCCAATGCGGGAGACCCGGGTTCGATCCCTGGGTCGGGAAGATCCCCTGGAGAAGGAAATGGCAATCCACTCCAGTATTCTTGCCTGGAGAATCCCATGGACAGAGAAGCCTAGTAGGTTACAGTCCACGGGGTCGCAAAGAGTCGGACACGACTGAGCGACTTCACCTATCACCTATCACCTATTAGAAGTGAGTTAGAAAGGAAGGAGGTTGAGGTGGCAGAGTTGGTGATTAAAACTGAGATTATATTAATAGATTTCAGCACAAGCTGGAATCAAGATTGCAGGGAGAAATATCTATAACCTCAGATATGCAGATGACACCACCCTTATTGCAGAAAGCAAAGAAGAACTAAAGAACGTCTTGGTGAAAGTAAAAGAGGAGAGTGAAAAAGTTGGCTTAAAACTCAACATTCAGAAAACTAAAAGCATGGCATCTGGTTCCATCACTTCATGGCAAATAGATGGGAAAGCGATGGAAACAGTGACAGGCTTTATTTTCTTGGGCTCCAAAATCACTGCAGATGGTGACTGCAGCCATGAAATTAAAAGCTACTTGCTCCTTGGAAGAAAAGTTATGACCAACCTAGATAGCATATTAAAAAGCAGAGACATTAATTTGCTATCAAAGGTCCGTCTAGTCAAAGCTATGGTTTTTTCAGTAGTCATGTATGCATATGAGAGCTGGACTATAAAGAAAGCTGAGCACTTAAGAACTGATTTTTGAACTGTGGTTTTGAAGAAGACTCTTGAGAGTCCCTTGGACTGCAAGGAGATCCAACCAGTCCATCCTAAAGGAGATCAGTCCTGGGTGTTCATTGGAATGACTGATGCTGAAGCTGAAAGTCCAATACTTTGGCCACCTGAAGCAAAGAGCTGACTCATTTGAAAAGACCCTGATGCTGGGAAAGATTGAAGGCGGGAGAAGAAGGCGGGAGGATGAGATAGTTGGATGGGATCGTCGTCAACGGACATGAGTTTGAGTAAACTCCAGGGAGGCCTAGTGTGCTGCAGTTCACGGGGTCGCCAAGAGGACACGACTGAGCGACAGAACTGAACTGAGCTACAGTTATTGGAAATAAGAACAAAAGTTATGAGCAGGGAAATGAAAAGCTGAGGCAAGGGTGGTCCCTTAGTGGAGAGAACCATGAGAAGTTAGGGCATTGAAGGTATAATCTAAAATAATTGAAATGATCAAGAATTGTGATAATGGTAATTAATGACAATGAACCAGAAACAGCGATCTGTAGGTTACCGAAACGAGTGACTGCTCTAGTCTCCTGTTAGGACGTATATTTAAAGCTTTTATGTTTAAAGCTCTGGTTATTTGATGAAGTACAGCTCCTTTAAAGGCCAGGGAAGGCTAAAATCCACAGAACCCGAGCCGTGCGGGTGCTTTTGTCGGGACTCCTCCGCCGAGACTGCGCAGTGAGAGCGGAGGCGGGGCCAATCGTGGGCTCGCGGACGAGGGCGGGGCCTTGGGGGCGGAGTCTGATCTCCGGGTTGGGTTGCGGCTGCGGCTGCTGCACTTCCAGCTTCTGAGGCCAGGAGGCCGAGGCCTGGGCCCAGCCCGGAGCCCCCGCGCAGGCTCAGCCTGGGGGCGGGCTCAGGCCCGGCCCGCCGCGGAACCCAGGACAGAGGCTGCATGCCCGAGGACCAGGCCGGCGCAGCCATGGTGAGAGAGCGAGGCCTGCCCGAGCCGCGGCCGCCCGCCACCCTGGCCCCCGCGGGCCTGCCCTCCCCAACTCTGATGCCCCGTCTGCTCCTGCCTTTACCTCCCTTCCTTGTTACCTACCCCTGACTGATCCGCTCCTTCTTCCCCTTGTGCCCCGGCCACCTGCTGGGGTAACACCCCTCCCCAACATCCCCTGCATCTCTCTCCACTCGGTGACATCCCCCCTTTTTTTAAGTCACCCCCAGTGACAGCCTCTTTCGCGTTCCCCTTTGCCTCCCCCTCGTCCTTTAATCCGACCTTCCTTTTCTCCTCTGTGGTTTTGCCTTGTTCTCTCTTTTGGTATCTCTACACCTTCCTTCTGTTTCCTCCCTCTTTTTTGCTCCTGCTCTTTGCTCTCGCTACTTGCCCCCTTTCATCATTTTATCTCCTCTCCGTATCCTTTCTCCCCTTCGTCCTCCACCATCCACATTTCCTCTCCCCCTTATTGGATGTCCTCTCTTCCGCGCTCTCACAGCTGTCCCCATTTCCTTCTACGGGATTCAAGGGTCTAAGCAGGAACAATTTGAGGGCGGTTGCTTCCCAGGAGCTGTTGGGCGGGCAGATAGGGAGTCGGAGGCTTTCTTCCTTTTCTTTTTTGTCGAGGGAAGGGAGTAGATTGGAGAGAGCTTGCAAGCCTGATTACCTAATGTCTTTGCAAAAACTGAGTGATAGTGTGTTTTGGAGCGGCGGAGTGAGACGTGGGGTGCGGGCCGGCATGCATACGATGGCCTTATGAGATATCTAGCTTTTTGATAGAAGTAACTTAAAATGTTTTAAATTGAATATTTATTTTGAGCATCTTTTATTGTGGAAGTATAGTTTGGGAAATTTAAAAATACTTATTTACAGGCTTTTTTGTTACTCAGAACAAATGGTTTGTTTTTGTTTGGAGACTGAGACCAGAGCATCTGGAGATGGAAAATCAGCTTGGCAGTCAGTTTGTGACAGTCTCCTTAGTACCTCTATTATCTTCATTTGTTTTACCCTCTCTGCTTTTAGTTGGGAGAGCCTTACATTTGCAGATTTTCTCTCTCCTTCCTGTTTGAAGCTTCAGTGGGTCTTTCATTGAGTTGGGTTACACATGGTTTGCAGTTCTTTTGATTAATCCGTTGCTCCAGCATATGCAGCAATCTAAATTTCGGTCTCTGGGAGGAATAAGACATTCTAGTCAAAACAAAGTCCTGGTAATTATGTTCTCCTAGGAGAATTTCTGTTTTTTTCCCTGTTTTTTGAAGAGTGGGTCAAAGTTACTAAATTTGTGAACTTTATCTAACTTACTGACTCTGCATTTTTAGGTGGTCATTCTCCAGTGTCTGCCTGCACAACAACCCTTCATATTCACAACCCATCACACAGCTATTGTATGTTAATCTGTTTCTTCCCCTGAAATGTGAGTTCTACACAGTGACTATGCCTTACTCCAGTTATTCCCAGTGCCCAGGCCAAGTAGGTGCTTGAAATGATTTCACTTTATGGTCTCATTTTTCCTATCTGACAAATGTGATCTTGAACTGAAATTTGAGAAAACTAGCGGGCTACTCAGAAAGAATGAGTTTGAGATTCTTATTTTTGGTGCAGAAAGGAAGTTTATTAAGATGTGACCTTTTCAGAATAAAGAGCTATCCCAACAAATACACCAAGTGGCTAGATTTTTGAAAGTGTTAGCCTTCCCACAGAGAGTGAATGTATGAGTATAGAGGGAAAAGTTATAAACTCCTTTTTGGGGGTTTAGGATCCAAGTGTTCCATTTGAGCTGGGCTTGAAAAGTGAATAGGGTTTATATAGATCATTTTGGGTAGGGGAAGAATGTTGTGAATGTGAATAGAAAGTAATGAGGATGTATTGTAGGTAGTAGGATTACTTTTATGTGGCATGAAGAATGCAGGAATAAGGATGTGTAGTAGGAAATGAGACTAGAATTAGATATATTAGACATGGTTATGGTTTAGACCGTCTCCAACTAACTGGATTTTTCCTTGTTAAAATACATACACACAGTGTAAAAGTATATGTATGGGAGAGTTGAAGAGAAGGCAAAATTTTAGCTTATTATGACCTAAAAATTATTTGTAGAGGCTACTTAAAAAAAATTTCTGGTGTAATAGGCACTCAATAAATAGAACCAAATATTATGATAAAGCTTTGTGTTTTATATTTTTCAAAATTTTCATTGTTGGGTTGTGTTTTGAATAGTTGATGTGTCTAAGACAGGGGTTCTCAGATTTTATCATGAATCAGAATTACCTGGAGGGCTTGTGGTCTGCCACTTGTAGAGTTTGATTTATTAGGTCTGGACTAGGACCTGAGAGTTTGCATTTCTAACAAGTACCATGTCATGCTGGTGTTCTGAACTATAAGCCACATTTTTGAGAACTGCTAGTTTAAGATGTAGTTCTTTTTATTCATCTAACAGTTTTTGGACTGCCATTGACTGGTGACATTGAGGATACTGAAGTAATAAAACGGATGTGGTCTCCGCTTTTTTGTATGTTTGGTCTGTGGACAGTATAGCATCAAGCAAAAAGAGTAATTATAAACATGAAGAGTGCTGAAAAAGGAAAAGGGGCAGGATCATGATATAGGAAAGTTAGGGATGGCTTCCCAGAGGGTCTTACTTTTAGGAGAAACCTAAGGGACTAAATGACAGGAGTTGAGTTGTGTTGTAGAACACCTGTTTAGAATGAATAGCATATGTGAATGACCTAGTACTGTCTCTTGCCTGCTTAACTGCATATCTTGGAGTTCTCAGCTCAAGAAAGTCAGGGAAACCCCAACTCCCCTGCCTACTCATCAAAACAAAACAGAAACACTGCGAAGTCACACACTTCGTCATGTCAGTCTCTTTGATAGAATACACATCAATTGTAATTTTATATTTCTTGCTGTGATTTTTCAGTTAATATCTGTCTCTGCCTTCAGACTATAAAAATTATTGATACAGAAGTGACTTGACTAGCTTCTCAGGGCCAGGTGATGT
Source organism: Cephalophus harveyi (assembly GCA_006410635.1). Lineage (NCBI taxonomy): Eukaryota > Metazoa > Chordata > Mammalia > Artiodactyla > Bovidae > Cephalophus > Cephalophus harveyi. The sequence goes on from SJYT01081720.1 coordinate 778,178, forward strand.
TCTAGGCATTGTGGTTAAAGTGGTTAAAAAAAAGAAAAGACAATAGATAAATATATTATGAGAATAGTTGTAAATGCTAAGAAGAAATAAAATCAGGATAAGGTATAAAATTAAATATATTTGTGTGTGAAACTATTTCAAATGATATGGTTAGGCAGCAGCATTAATAGCTGCTATTTACTGAACATGGCTGTATATAAGACCTGTTTTGTGTCTCATATTGTGTCTTTAACACCTAAATAGCGCCTGATGCATAACATGTGCTTAATAAATATTTGTTGAATGGATGGCTGACTTTGAGAAGGATCAGAAAGTCAGGTAGACTTTGTTGAGAAAGACCATTTCAGTTGGAGTTTTACCTTTTGAGGGTTTATTGGATAAGAGTTTAAGAAGGAAAGCTATTCTTGGCAAAGGGACTGATATGAGCATAGAAGCTGAAACCTAAGGAGGCATGATGTATGTGGGGAAATGCCTGCCGACGGGTTTGTTCCCTGGTCCTGGAAGATCCCACATGCCACAGAGCACCTAAACCTGTGCACCACAACTGTTAAGACTGTGCTCTAAAGCCTGGAAACTGGAACACCGAAGCCCACAAGCCCTAGAGCCTGTGCTCTGCACAAGAGAAACCACAGCAATGAGAATCCTACGCACTGGCAACTAGAGAGTAGCCCCTGCTTGCTGCAACTAGAGAAAAATAAAAGCCCTTGCAGCAACAAAGACCCACATATTCAAAAATAAAAATTAATTACTTTTAAAAAATACATGAGAACTGACTTTTAACCTTAAATTAGGAATTCTTGCTTTTTTGTACTTTAAAAGTCAGTAGGTCTTTTTTTAAAATTAATTTTTGACTACAGTTGATTTACAATATTGTGTTAGTTTCTGCTGTACAGCAAAGTTAATCAGTTATACATAGATTTTTTTTTTTAGATTCCTTTCCCATATAGTTCCCTGTGCTATACAGTAGGTCCTTATTATAGTAGTGTGTATATGTCCATCCTAATCTCCCAATTTACCCATCCCCCTTTCCCTGACGGTAACCATCAGATTGTTTTCAGTATCTGTGACTCTCTTTTATAAAGACGTTATATATACCATTTTTTAAGATTACTTGAGCGCTATTATATGAAATTTGTCTTTGCCTGACTTATTTCACTCAGTATGACAATCTCTAGGTCCAGCCATGTTGCTGCAAATAGCATTATTTAGTTATTTTTTTATGGTTGAGTAATACTGCTTTGTATCTATATAATACATATTGTATGTGTATTGTACATATAAAGATATAAAAATATCTTCTTTATTCATCTCTCCATGAATACTCAGGTTGCTTCCATGTTCTGGCTGTTGTAAATAGCGCTGCAGTGAACACTGCGGTGCATGTACCTTTTTGAATTCTAGTTTTCTCCAGATATTTGCCAAAGAGTGAGAGTGTTGGATTATATGGCAGCACTATTTTTAGTTTTTTAAGGAACCTCCACTTTGTTTTCTTTGACTGCACCAGTTCATTCCCACCAACAGTGTAGGAGGGTTTTTGTTTTCTCCACACCCTTTCCACCATTTATTGTTTGTAGATTTTTTGATGATAGCTAGTCTCACTGGTGTAAGATGATACCTCATTGTGGTTTTGATTTGCATTTCTCTAATAATTAGTGATGTTGAATATCTTTTCCTGTGCTTTTTGGCCATCTGTGTGTCTTGTTTGGAGAAATGTATGTTTAGATCTTCCATCTGTTTTTTGATTAGATTGTTTGATTTTTTTTTTTTTTAATATTGAGCTGCATGAGCTCTTTGTATATTTTGGAGGTTAATCCTTTGTCAGTTATTTTGTTTTGCTTTTGGTTTCCTTGGTTGTGCAAAAGCTTTGAAGTTTAATTAGGTCCTATTTGCTTATTTTTGTTTTGATTTTCATTACTCTGAGCAGTGGATAAGTAAAAATTAGTAGGTTTTTCTAATTTTTCTATTTTTTTTCTAAATGACAAAATAAAAAGAATGCTTCCAGGCTGCTGCTTACAAGCTTGTCTCCACAAATAAAACATTGGAAGTACGGATATTGCAGTAGTGCTTAGTCACTTAGTTGTGTCCAACTCTTTGCATCCCATGGACTGTAGCCCTCCAGGCTCCTCTATCCATGAGATTCTCCAGGCAAGAATACTAGGATAGGTTGCCATTTCCTTCTCCAGGGGATCCTCCTGACCCAGGGATCGAACCCTGGTCTCTCACATTGTAGATGGATTCTTTACCATCGGAGCCACCAAGAAGTATGGTTAGTTTACTTCTAATATTGAAAATCCAAATTGGATAGAATTATCATCACATTTCTTTTTTCAATACTTAACAATACTGAGATATCCTGATGTACCATTTAAGAGTCCTGATAAGATAAATGCACTCATTTACTCCTATTTTGTCATTGCAACTTATGTTTCCTGTCTTTCTTTCACCAACAGTTCATTATTAAGAATAAAAATAATTTAAAATTACTGTGTTGTTTATTGTGTAACAATTGAGTGTCTGTAATATGATGAGCCAGTTTCCTCATTTCCACTAATTCACACATGTTCAGTAGATCAATTTTTGGATACTCTCAAACTATTCTGTTTTCAAAGGAGAATATTTTAAGTAATTTTTTCATTATATGGTAAAAAAAAATACACAAATCAGTGTCTATTTGTGTGTAACTGAGTCACCTTGCTGTACAGGAGAGATTGGTACAACACTGTAAATCAACTATACGTCAATTAAATAAAACTTAAAAAAATACAAAGCAAAATATCAATGTTGCTTTTAATGATTGAGTCATCCTTGAATTAGGAAATTTTGGCTGGAACACTACTTTTTTCATAGGTTCTAAAGCTAACCCTTAAAACACACAACCAATAAGTAGCAGAAATAGTCATTATTTGCGGTGGAATAAAAGATATTTTTAATGCTAGTAATTAATAGAGGAAAATGTTAAGACAGAGTTCATGAATGCTGGGACATTTATTTAGAGAGCATGATCTCACACATTTAGTGAGCACACAGTATCAGATGATGTACTAATTAATCTTCACAATTCCATGCGGTTGATGATGTTTTCTCAAGGCACAGTTAAGAAAACTGAGACTTAGAGAAATCAGGCAATTATGGTCATATACCGAATAAGTGACTGAGCAGGATTCAAGCACAGGTTTGTCTGACCCCTAAGTCTGTGCTATTTCAAACACCTTCCCTGGACTCTGAGATTTTCAGAATCTAAACTGAATTCAAGCATTCAAAATATTTGTACTATTGTTTCCATTTTAAAAGTAATTTAATATTGAGAGAAAATTGGCCAAAGAGTGTGTATAATTTTATGGTTTTTGATCTGTCTTGCCAAATCACCTTCTGCAGAGCATTTGTAGAGTGTCAGATGTTGGTGGCATTCTGTCTTTAGCATTTAGATACTTTTTTCATGTTGAAAAGCTTGAGACACATGACAGGAATATACTTTTAGAACACAATAATTAGGGGAAAAGCCCCAAAGGCTGGTGGAAATCATAATTCTAATAGCATCTGTTGGGCATTGAAAGTGTACATTTCAAGATATTATTCTGTACAGAGCATACTTGGTATGCATGTAAATTTGTGGATTCTTCATTCCACAAAAGCAGCCTACAGTTTAGGGCCCACTAGTTTACTGTGGTCTTATAGGGCTGCTGCAGCCACACAGATGGTACTGCACAGCACAGGTAGCAACTGTACCTGTGGCCCACAGTGGGTCTACAAATATCTGTATCCTGTGTACTTGGCAACATAAATCACATAGTGGGAGTCCAGCAAATAGTTCTGCGCAGTATACGCAGATTCTTAAGGTCTAATTCTTTAATGAGCTAATCATTTTATGAGAAAAAGTCCTTGCATTTTATGTTCAGTTATGCTGAGCACCACATACTGTTTATCATGCCTCTAGTTTTGCTTAGCCTCTTCCTTTAGCCTGGAATGCTGTCTGCTTGAGTATTTAACTTTCAAGTTCCTTTTAAGCCCTACCTCCTTTGTGAAGCTTTCATTTACCCTCAGGTAGCCTTGGGCTCCTCCTTTTCTTATACCTCCTTTGTACGTTATATGTGCTTTGGGTATGGGAATTACTGTATGGTGTTAGTATTTTTAATGAGGCTGGCTGTCTCTCCAGATTATGAGCTATCTGTGGGTAAGTACAGTATTGTGTTTTTTCAGCTTCATGTCTTAAACAGTTGGCATAATTCCTGATACTGAAAGAATGTGTGTCCTTTGTAGAGAATTGCATAAGGTGAATGTTTACTGAGATGTGAGTCATGAAAAAGGGGGAAGTAGATGAACACTTCGTACAGGTCCTCTGAGGGGGGAAAAAGAGTTTTGATGGGTAAGAAATTTTGGATCAGATGGTTTCTCTTCCTAGCATAAGCAGTAGTTTTGACCCGGGATAAACATTTCTTTCGAGAGAGTTCATCAGGAAGCTGGGGAAGAAGCCAGATGATTTTGAGATGAATTGCAAAGCACTATCCCTTTGTATAAACATTTACAAATTATTTGTCTATAATTTGTGGAGGTATCCTTCCAAATAATAGAATATTTAAATACAGAGAGTAAAGAATCAGTTACTTGTAAATGTAGAGGGGTGGTTAAATTATTTAAACATTTTGTTAACTCTATATAAAGATCTTTTTTCTTTTTTCCTATCTCCAGTTCTCCCTTGTATGAACACTTGGCTTAGCTCTCAAAAGCATCTTAAGGCATGTTCAATGTCATAGTCTCCTTTTCTAAGGGCATTTTAAAAAAAGTTGCAGTGCTCTTGGTTATGTAATATCAGTTGTTTTCTTTCCATAGGCCTTGTAACCTTTGGCAAGTCGTTTGACCTCGCTGTGCCTCCCATTTTAAATCTAAAGTGAAAAGGTTGTATTACATTCTCTGTGACCTTTTACACCCGTTAAAAACTGTAGTAAGATTGTTGCATGTTAAAGGTAAATATTTTAGTAAAGTAGGTACATTCTATTATCTGTAGTGGCAGACTGCTTTAATAGGTTTTAATTTTGGGTGAACCTGAACTCTTAATTCCATTAATATACTATCTAACTTTTCACAGCAGAAACCTTTCTTTCACTTATGTTAATATTTCCATAGTATGTTAGTATTTTAAAGGCATTTTCATACATATCCCATTTATTCCTCAGTGCCATTTTGTGAGGTAGTCAAGATAGAGGTTTAGCAGATAAGAAAACTGAGAAGTTAATTTCTTTACCTAATGTCACACAGCTACTAAATAGCAGAGCTGGGACTGACTGCAAGCCCAGTGCTCTTTCCGTTATTAACCCAGCTTCTCTGTTTACCATGTTATATTTCAAAACTAATGGTAGTAGTTAAGAGGAAAATAATGCTAAAGTATTTCTTTGAGTTAGTGATTGCTATGATCTGCTCGTCTGCTAAATGACTGCTGACCTGAATTTTTGTATTGTTTCATGGAATAGCTTTATTGCATGAGCTAAGATGGAAGGGAAGGGGATTTATTTACCTTTGCAAGGCTTGATCTTTTGTAGATAGAAATCTAGCTTCTTGCCCTTTAACACAGAGCCCTTTGCCACACTGGCCAAGCCTTGAAGTGATACATGTAATAAGGTTGCCTTCAGTTCAGTTCAGTCGCTCAGTTGTGTCCGACTCTTTGCAACCCCATGAACCACAGCACGCCAGGCCTCCCTGTCCATCACCAACTCCTGGAGTTTACCCAAACTCATGTCCATTGAGTCGGTGATGCCATCCAACCATCCCATCCCCTGTCATCCCCTTCTCCTCCTGCCCTCAATCTTTCCCAGCATCAGGGTCTTTTCAAATGAGTCAGCTCTTCGCATCAGGTGGCCAAAGTATTGGAGTTTCAGCTTCAACATCAGTGAACACCCAGAACTTACCTCCTTTAGGATGGACTGGCTGGATCTCCTTGCAGTCCAAGGGACTCTCAAGAGTCTTCTCCAACACCACAGTTCAAAAGCATCAATTCTTCGGCGCTCAGCTTTATTTATAGTCCAACTCTCACGTTCATACATGACCACTGGACAAAGCATAGCCTTGACTAGACGGACCTTTGTTGACAAAGTAATGTCTCTGCTTTTTGATTTAGGTTGGTCATACCTGCAGCTTTACTTGGTGTCTAGGGATCTCTGAAGAGTAGTTGGTGGTTTTTGCTTGTTTTTTTTTTTTTTCTGGCCATACTGCATGGCATGTGACCAGGAATCGAACCGATGTCCCTTGAAGTGGAAGCGGGGAGTCCTAACCATTGGACTGCAGGGAATTCCCTAGTATTTTTTAAAAAAGAAAATAACTCCTCTCAGTCCATGCCAAATAATTGAAAATATCTGTACCCTTGAGTACAATATACCTGTGCCTATACTACTACCACAAGGGGGAAAAAACTCCATAAACTAAAAAGAAATATCCCATGGAGTACTACTAAAACGAGGAGTCAAAGATTGTTTCAGTATCTTGAAGGGTCTTACATCCGTGAAATCAAGTGACACTGTCTGCTTTTCAATCCCATTGTTTAATTTTATTGCTAGACTTGGGACTTAATATTTCTCTCTGAACATATGGTCTCTTTCTCTAGGGGCAAATAAATACTTTAAACACACCTAACAATAAATTTGTGTTGACTGTTCATTTACTCATTCAGTAAACATTTAGTGCCTGTCTGTTAGACATTCTTCTTGGCTCTGGGAATAGAGCAGTGAGCAACACATAGTGTTCGTTTTATGGAGTTTACATTGTATGGTAATAGCTAGCAATTATTGAGCACTTATGGCTCCCTCGTTGGCCCAGATGGTGAAGAATCTGCCTGCAGTGTGGGAGACCCAGGTTCGATCCCTGGGTCAAGAAGATCCCCTGGAGAAGGAAATGGCAGCCCACCAGTATTCTTGTCTGGAGCATTTCATGGACAGAGGAGCCTGGCGGGCTACATGGGATCACATGGGATCCCATGGGATCACAAAGAATTGGACGCGACTGATTGACTCACACACACAAACACACACACTGAGCATTTAATATATGCCAGAACTTGATGCTTTTGAACTGTGGTGTTGGAGAAGACTCTTGAGAGTCCCTTGGACTGCAAGGAGATCCAACCAGTCCATCCTAAAGGAAATCAGTCCTGGGTATTCATTGGAGGGACTGATGTTGAAGCTGAAACTCCAGTACTTTGGTCACTTGATGCAGAGAGCTGACTCTTTTGAAAAGACCCTGATGCTGGGAAAGATTGAGGGCAGGAGAAGGGGACGACAGAGGGTGAGATGGTTGGATGGCATCACTGACACAATGGACATGGGTTTGGGTGGACTCTGGGAGTTGGTGATGGACAGGGAGGCCTGGCGTGCTGTGGTTCATGGGGTTGCAAAGAATCGGACACAACTGAGCAACTGAACTGAACTGAGTCACTCTTCTAAGTGTCTTACACCTAAAATTTATTTATGGCAACAATCCTGTGATATAGGTACTGTTATTGTGTGTTCTTATAGATCAGGAAACTGAGGTACAGGCAGATTAAGTACTCATGCCTAAACTTACATCGTTTTGTAAGTGATAGAGCTGGCATTTTAATCCAGGCAGTCTGACTTCCAAACCCACACTTTTCACCACAGTATTTATTACATAGTCCCTCAGAGAGACGTCAGTAAAAAATTTATTTCTAATACTGAAATTGTCAAGTTTGTGATCTTTATAGTCACCTGATCGTTGGTCCAATCTTTAGGAAAAAATCATCTGGGGATATAGAAAAAACCAGTATCAGAGCCTTTGCCTTCTATTGGAGGATCTGTCAGTCCTAGGAACTTTTCAGGTAGGAGGTAAGATCTTGAACCTGATTCATGAATCATAACCAAGACAACTACACCAGGGCCCTAACACCTAACATCACGCCATTGGTGAAAACATAGACTAAAAATACCTGCCTCATGGTGGAGGGAAACAAGGGAGCTTACTTGTCTTGACATGGTCTCTGGATGGGAATAGTCTCTCTCGAGAATTTACAATCATGAACTTTCTGCCTTATGTGCCTGAAACTTGAACTTATATAACTTGTGCAAGATCATGGCTGTTAAGTAGGAAGGGAACGTTTACTGAGTAATTACTCTGCCAGGCATTGTGCTGGGGGCTTTAAAAACAGTTTCCCACTTCATCCTGACAAGAGCACCATGAGATAAGTACTAATGTTATCCCCATTCTACAAAGGATAGGACAAAGGATCAGAAAAGCTAAATAATTTGCAGTGTAACACCCCTGAATTCAAATCAAGGTTGAGTATTCTTCCTATTAAGCACAGGGCCTTTGGAAACATCATTTCATTTTTGTGCCTCAGCTTCCTCAACTGTGAAATGAAATTTGTAATATTTTTCCTTTTACTTTATATGGTTATTATAGGTATCAAATGATAAAAAGGATGTGATTTTGATTTTTTTTACTGTTAGATACTGTTCCTGGTATCATCCATGAAGTATTTTTTCCTTTTAATTAATTAATCAAAAGAGAGACCTCATTATTTAATAGTTTGAAGTCCACAAGGTCTGTCTTGAGGAATTAAGGCAGTCTTACTATTTTTTGTATCAGATGTTTCCTGAAGTAGTTTCTTGAGAAATAAAATTAATTCTGAAATGTCATCTAGTAACTTACTAATTCCTTCAACAAATAAGTTATCTGATGCATTTTTTGGGACTTTAGGTCCTAAGTTTAAAGGATGCCTGATCGATGAGGACTTCATTTTTTATCACTCCAGCAACAGTGGAAGCCCCAGTCTGTTCCAGCAGTAGACTACAGTTGCAATATGTAGTCAATTCCCAGTGTCCCCCACCTCCCCACTTGCTAGAAATGGGTAGACCACTGCTCAGAATGGGGAAATGCTTCTTTGCCCTGACCCTGGTGACATAGTAACAGAGTGAAGCTTTTACATATAGAAAACAAACCAACCAACAAATTATATAACTAAGTCATGGGAAAGTGACTGAGTGTGCCTCTAGCTGAATACTGCATAGATAACTAAATACATCAAGAATGGGGAATATAAGAAAGAAAATTTAAAAATTAGGAAGATTAAAAGAAAGCCATGAGAAAATTAGGAAGAGCTAATGAGTATCCGCATATGATTCCTCAAAGACTCCTTAGGAAGAAGTCTGTTCTTATGTATGATACTTGGAAGTGTTGCAAATCTCCTACTACATATGTACAAATGTAGCTTATTGTAATTCCCGTAATTTGGAAGAGAGATTTGTAATCAGTGCTTCAGCATTGTTGTATTGAGATGGTGGTATTTTTTTTAATTATTACTAGTTTTGTATCTTAATTGTAAATTATCATTGACTTAACCTAGTGTGTGGTTATATATATATATTTGTACTAAAAGAACTTTTGACATAAAAATTTCCAGATTTAGACTTTGACAGTGTTTTGTAACTTGAATAGGAAACATTCATTTTTCTTGGGGAAGGAAATGTCGGTAAAATTCCCTTGTTAGTGATATTGTTAATATGGTTTTGCATTGGGAACCAGGAGGGATGGATAGGCTATGAGGTTTTTTTTGCCCCACTTACGTGGATCTTAGACAAAAAGCATTTGAGAACTACTAACTTTCCTTGAATTTGTAGTCTTGAGAGGGAGATGGCCATCTAAACAAGTAAAAATTATAGTGGATAATTGTAATAGAACTGTATAGAGAATGTCATGTGATTATATCAATTGTATTTTGGGATATGAGGAACGGCTTCATGGAGCAGTGCACATGTGTCCTGGCTCTTGACAGATGAGAGGAAGAGAAGGGTATACTAAGGAGAGAGGACGGCATGTATTAAGAAAGGTAGGCATGACCAACTACCACTGGTGACATTTCTTCTCTGAACCTCAGCTTCTTCAACAAAGATAATCTCTTTTCTCCTTACTTCATAGAATCATAATAATGATTGTTTTCAAAAGACTTAATATGTATTTATTTAAAATTATTTTTTGATTGCACTGGGTCTTCGTTGTTGCACACAGGCTTTGTCTAGTCTTGGTGAGCAGGGGTTACTCTCTAGTTGCAGCATGCGGGCTTTTCACTGCAGTGGCTTCTTGTTGCAGAGCACGGGCTCTAGGTGCTCAGGGGCTCATGGGCTTTAGAGCGCAAGCTTGGTAGTTGTGGCACATGGATTTAGTTGCCCTGCAGCATGTGGGATCGTCCCAGAATAAGGATTGACTGGTGTCCTATGCATTGCAAGGTAGATTCTTAACCACTGGACTACCACTAGATTACTAAAAAGACTATAAATCGAAGAGTTAGACAGCTGTTAAATGATGAAGGTGTGGACCTACATCTTGGCTCTTGTAGTACGAGCTGTTAGTCTCATTATACTTTTTTTCCCTTTTCCTCATTTGAAAGCCTTCTCTGTCTCCAGGGAGGCCTGGCGTGCTGTGGCTCATGGGGTTGCAGAGTCAGACACGACTGAGCGACTGAACTGAACTGAACTGTGTCTCCCCTAGGTAGTGTCATCTCAAGACCTCTCCTAACCTCCTTTCAGTCCAGTTGTTCTGTATTTTTGTTGTTCTTTATTTTTGTGTTCTTTTCTTTTGTTGTTCCTTCAAGGTTCTGCTTTGTGGCATCTAAAGACAGGAGCAGAAGAGAAAATACATGTTTGTATAACTAGCTTTAATAGCAGGAAAAATTCTTTGTTTATGTATAACTATTTAAGCTATGATCCACGTTGTTTAGCCTCAGATCAGTGTCATAATCTATGGAATATAATCCTTCAGCCAAAAAGTCATTTAGTAAAACTCAGAGTCTTTATTTGCAAAATTTTTGGACACCTGAATAGAACAGAGTTCACAGATATATTTCTTAAAATTTCTTTTTTATTTCCTGTTTACTTTCCTTTATGTACATCATAACCGTCCCCCTGCCTTTCCCTTGAAACCTTTCTCAAGATGCCCTTCCCAACCCAGTCCATCACTGTTAGATGGTAAAACCTCAGAAATGTAAGACTGCATAGGGAAAGGGTGTAGGAGCAGTGGTGAGAAGTTACATTATGACCAATTTAGGAAAAATAAAAATGTGTGTGTACATGTGTCTGGGTTTCCCTGGTAGCTCAGCTGGTAAAGAATCTGCCTGCAATGCAGGAGGCCCCGGTTTGATTCCAGGGTCCAGAAGATCCCTTGGAGAAGGATAGGTTACCTACTTCGGTATTCTTGGGCTTCCCTGGTGGCTCAATTGGTAAAGAAACCATCTGCAATTCGGGAGACCTGGGTTTGATCCCTGGATTGGGAAGATCCCCTGGAGGAGACCATGGCAACCCACTCTAGTATTCTTGCCTAGAGAATCCCCTATGGACAGAGGAGCCTGGTGGGCTGCAGTCCATTGGGTCTCAAAGAGTCAGACATGACTGAGTGACTAAGCACAGCACAACATGTATATTTTCATTCATAATTAATATAATTTTAATTATATGTATAAATATAAAAGGTCTATTATAGAGTCTAATATAAAAGGTCTATTTTTACTAGTTTGAATACATATATTGAAAAGTATGACTATCATTGATAAAATAGACACTGATTTTTGATTATTTTGAATATTTGAAAAGCGCAAATGTGAACACAGCTCTTTTTTCCAACATTTTCACAAGTTTTTGCTTTTTTTCCCTCTTATTTTTAATAACTGATACTTTTAAGGACTTCCCTCATGGTCCAGTGACTAAGACTCTGTGCTCCCAAAGCAGGGGACCAGGTTCGATCCTTGGTCACTAGATCCCACATGCTGCAACTAAAACCCAGTCCAGTCAAATAAATAAAAATAAATCTTATTTTTTAAAAAATAATAATTTGATATATTTAGAAGACCATAGAAAATATTTATGTAAGCCATGAAACGTAGTAAACGAACGTCTGGAAACCAGCACCCAACTTAAGGAACAGAGGATGAGCACTGCCAGTTTCCTCTGTGTGCCCATTCTTCTGTGCTCCTTCCACCCACCCCACTGTCCTTTTTAATTTTAAATCTTTGCCTTGCTCTTCTCTATAGGTTTACTATAACATATCGTTTAGTTTAGAAGTAGCTATATACTCTTCTGAAATTTGCTCAGTCATGTCCGACTCTTTGCGACCCCGTGGACTGTACAGTGCATGGAATTCTCCAGGCCGGAATACTGGAGTGGGTAGCCGTTCCCTTCTCCAGGGGATCTTCCTAACCCAGGAATCAAACCCAGGTCTCCTGCATTGCAAGCTGATTCTTTACCAGCTGAGCCACAAGGGAATCTATGCCTGTACAGATGTTTAGTTGAAAGCTTGCTGCATATACAGTTTTTGTTTAGCTTAGATTAACTTTATTCTTAGCATTTTACTGTCTTTAACCAACACAAGGATCTACTGTATAGCACTTGGAACTCTGGGTTATGTGCCAGCCTGGATGGGAAGCGGGTTGAGGGGAGAGTGGATACATGTATATGTATGGCTGAGTCCCTTAGCTCTTCACTTGAAACTACCACAGTATTGTTAATTGGCTGTATCCAAATACAAAGTAAAAAGTTTAAAGTTTGAAAAAAAAGACAAAAACAGAAAAACTTAGCCCAAGCAAACTCAAAGGTGTTTGATTACAGCTCGAGAAAACTTGAATTCTGAACAAAAATTATTACTCTACTACTGGAAAAATTCATGTAAGAATTCACATAAGATATATCTAAGAAGTAAAATTTTTTTCCAGAAATGAAGTTTAGAGACAAAAAATAAAAATAGTTTTGACATTGTATCCTTCAGTACATAACTGAAATTGAATAACTTTTCATTGTTTCATCATTTCAGAATAAAATGTGAAAAAGATACTTTAAAGACTGGGTTCTAAAAAAGAGTTATTCATAAACATATTATTATGTAATTATCTATTTGGTTGATATACTATAATTTGCTTGCCATTTCCCCCCTATTTTAGAATTTGTATATGTATTTTAGGGGGGAGATTAGAAAAACTGTGAATAAGTCTCTTTGTGTAAATTCCTTTGTTAATATCTCTGGTTATCCCCCCCCACCTTTTTTTAAGTTTTTTCTTTTTTGTTTCTGGTAAATTCTTAGATGAGGTCCTGGATCCAGGGACTGGATGTTTTTAAGATTGTAATTAAGTCTTTTATATCCAGAAAAATTGTGACAATTTATACTTTGAGCAGCAGTATTTGAGAGGACCAATCTGGATATACTTGATTTGAATGATTCACAATATCAGGATTTTATCCAGTTCCAGAAAACACCATGTTAACAAAAAAAATTAAAGAGCTGTGCTGTTCTTTCAGACTGGAGTTATTTTTCCTGTTTTCCACAGGATATTTTTTCAGCCAGTGTTGAGGGACCACGTCATTCTGCCTGCTGTACATGTGATAGTTAATTACAGGGCTTAGTTATCCTATCTAATCACTCCTCTGAGAATTTATCTCTTCTGTGACTCAGCTGTCACCAATAGGGGATGGTATTTAAGTCTGTATATTCAGCTCACTTCTTTCACAGAAGCATTTTTAGTTCCTTTTCTGTACTTGCCTAAGCAGACAGACTTTCCACAGCCGTAACAAATTCCCTTGAGGAAATACGTCTTTGCCTTGTCTTCTTTTCAGTCTTGTTAGTGAGATCATGGGAGTATTCATTCCTATTTTATTTTTTATTCTCTAACTTTTTTTGGACAATTTCAGACTTACAGAAAGTTGCAGAAATAACATGAATTCTCATATAGACATTCACCCAAATCCTCCAAATGTTAGCATTTTATCTTGTGTGTGTATCTGTGCTATTTCTACACACACACACACACACACACATACACACGCACTTGGTTAACAACTACTTTAAATCTTGGAGGTTTTTTTTTTTTTAAACCTCAGCTTCTCTGTCTTCCACCCTTTTCCCTCCTTCATCTGACAGCACTCTATGGAATAGGAAAAGCTAGAATTAAATATGTTGGTTCAAGGCCTAATTCTGCTACATTTTTAACTCGATGAACTTGGATGCATTGTTCTTTTTGATCTCCAGTATTCTCATATACAAAATAGCGTCTATTATACCGGCTCCACAAGTCTGCTGTGAGGGCCAAATATATGTCAAAAGGATTCTGTAGGAATACTGGTCAATCCAGAGAACATTCGAGTATCTAGGAGAGTGCCAGGCATTATGCTGCTGCTGCTGCTAAGTCGCTTCAGTCGAGTCTGACTCTGTGCGACCCCAAAGACGACAGCCCACCAGGCTCTGCCGTCCCTGGGATTCTCCAGGCAAGAACACTGGAGTGGGTTGCCATTTCCTTCTCCAGTTCAGGAAAGTGAAAGTGAAGTCGCTCAGGCGTGTCCGACTCTTAGGGACCCCATGGACTGCAGCCTACCAGGCTCCTCTGTCCATGGGATTTTCCAGGCATTATGCTAGGCACTGGGAATTCAGAAATCAGCACCTGTTTCCTGTTTGGTCACTTACTGCATCTTGTCAATTCTTCCTTCAAATTGTTTTTCACTTTGGATTTTTTCCCCCCATTTTCTTTGCTTCTGCCATAATCCACAGCATTATCACCACTTGTGTGAGTCTCTGTAACAACCAGCTGGTCCCCAAGTTGCTTTTGGCATTTATGTCAGTGCCAAACTAATAATTGTTCTGAGGTATGGTGCAGATGGGGCTTGCCAGGTGGCTCAGTGGTAAAGAACCACCTGCCAGTGCTGGAGCTGCGGGAGACTCAGGTTTGATCACTGAGTGGGGAAGATCCCTGGAGGAGGAAATGGCCACCCACTCTAGTCTTCTTGCGGGATAATCTCATGAACAAAAGCCTGTTGGGGTACCATCCATGGGGTCTCAAAGAGTTAGACAGACTGTAGCAACTGAGCACCTGGTGTGCCTGGGTGCAAGCCTGCTGTCACTTCAGTGGCGTCAGACTCTTTGCGACCCTGTGGACGGTAGCCCACCGGGCTCCTCTGTCTATTGGATTCTCCAGGCAAGAATACTAGAGAAGGTTGTCATTTCCTTCTCCAGGGGATCTTCCCGACCCAGAGGTCGAACCCATGTCTCTCCCATGTTATAGTGGAAAAGATATAGACTTCATAATAAGAAGATCTAGGGTTACATCTTTGCCCCACTTCTTACAAATAGTGTGACTCTGGGCAAATCTCTTTACCACTATTCCAGTTTGAACTCTTTCTCTTTTAACAGGTAAATATCAGGGAGTGTGCTGGGTGCTGAGGATATACAAAAAGGGTTAATATGTTCCTTGAACTTGAAGAGCATCATGATCTAGTGGGGGAGTAGATACAGTCATAAATAACTGTGGTGTAACAGAAATTATAAAATAAACTGGCTTTGGAGTCAGATATAAAGAGCAGCTTATGTAGTGGTAAAAGCACAGCCTTAACTCTGGAATCAGATTGCCTGGGGTCCAGTCCTGGCTCTGGCACCTATTAGCTGTATCATCTTGGCAAATTAATAACTCCTTAAGTTTCAGTGTCTTCATCTTCATAGAATAGGGGATACTGGTACAGTTTTAATAAGAAGGAAGTGAAATTATATATGTAATATATAAACTTAGCATAGTTTATTGCATATAGTACATAGCATATATGAACAAATAAAGCCCTATGATTATGATATTGTTATAGTGGTTTAAGTGCTTGAAAATATAGGTTTGGCCTCATTTTTAGTTGGAGTTCCAGTTTATTAATGTGCTGGCCGTGTGTGTGTATATCTATATGTTCTTTTTTCTTTAATCTAAACCTCAGTTTCCTCATTAAAATGTATATTGTAATGGTGTGTAATGGTGCCTGATTCATAGGACCTAGAAATTCAAAGAGCTCATGTATCTAAAGAGCTGTGAACCAGAATCAGAGACAGTGTTTCATGAAAAATGTGTGTGTGTGTGCGTGCGCGTGCACGTGTGTGCACTCTGTCACTACAATGATAGCCCTTGTAGTTTTTATTCTTGCTCTGCCTTCTGCTGGCTCTTTTATCTTTCACAGTAAATTAATCTTTCTGAGCCTTAGTTTACCTATTTTGTTCAAAGCACGTTGTTTTGAAGATTGCAAATGTATATATAAAGTTGCTGGATTGTGCCTGTCACCACACAGCTGTCATTCAGTACATAGTAGCTAATAGATAATGGTGCAAATTAATCTCCCAGGTGCTGAGTCAAATTAATTCTGCCCTGGAAATTAGGAAGGGCATCACAGAACTAGTGAGGTTTGACTGATTGCTAAAGGATGTGTCAGATTTTGCCACAGAGAAGGACTCATCTAAAAAAAGTTTCAGAGATGTGAAAATGCTTGATACACTGCTTAGGAAGAGATGGTAAATAGTAGGTTGCATTAGGGAACATTCAGTTTAGTGTATCTAGTTAGTAACATGTTTAGAGGGAAAAGGAAACTGTAGAAAATGAGGCTGGAAAGGAAGGCTGGAGCCAGTTAGTAAAGGTTTTGAATACCTTGCTATAATGTTTATATTTTATTCTCTAGGTCTCTTTTCCAACTTCCTACAGTAGAGGAAACTTGATTTCTTGGGAGATAGAAAGGGATTTACTTAACCAGATAGTAATTTCTTGGTAATTTTGTGTTTTATCTTAAAATTCATGCAGTTTTTGCATTTTACTTAATACATTTATTTCAGTACAAAAATATTTTTATTTATTAGTTACATAACTTGGTTCCATTTCCCCCAACCTCCCATACTCTTATCCCCTCAAATAATTTTTAAGTGTGTTTGATGTTCTAAACACACTTAACCCGGATTTCTTTCCCCTCCACCTGTGTTTACAGTGCTGTGCTTAATGCAGGGCCCCTCCGTCCAGAACCTAGTCCCCAGGGGGCCCCAGCAAATATTTAAGCTTTACCAAAAAACAAGGTAATATTTGGAAATACAGTTAAACCATATAGCCCATTCCATTTATTTATTTATGAAGTTCATTTATTCTATAAAATTGTTTTCTTTAGTAAAAAAAAAAATGTGTCAAGTTAATACTGTAGTTGTAATCCCATGGCACACTCATGCTGGGGAGCCTCTTGAAATGTGTTCCAAGCACGAGAACTGGGGTTATGGATGATATGGAACCTTTGAAATTTTTTTAGAAGAGTGATAGGATAAAAGCTATGCAGTGAAGGGTTGGATTGGTCCAGATTGAGTAAAAGCCATTTCAATTAATTAAAAAGAACTTTCTTGTTTGTTCTTCCTAGAAATTTAGTCTTTGAGCTGTGTGGGTTACCTTATGACCCAAACGAAATCAGAGTTGACCTCCTCTCCCTCCTGCTTTTTTTCTCGTAGGAGCTTTGTTTCTGCCTTGCCTGGAGTGTGCCTAATTGGGGAAGGGAAAAATCTCCCTGAGCAGGAATTTTCAAGAGATGAATTGTTTAGACACTGAATTTCAGCTTCTGCTTTATCTTTTCTTTGTTTCTCCTGTGCTGCTATTGTCTGTTTAAAAATAAAGGGAATTCCCTGGAAATCCTAGTGGTTAGAAGGTGCTTTCACTTTTCATCATAGGCCAGGTTCAATCCCTGGTGGGGAACTCATGCCTTGATGCAGCCAAAAAAAATAATAATAAAATTAAAATTACTGATCTCTCAACACTTCTGTGTTAGCTAAAAATACTGGAATTTGGGGAATCACAGATGGCAGTAGAGTTTTTGGAGGAGATCTCAGATAACCTGAGTACGGTTCTAGTTTTGTCACTGGCTTGATATATATAACCTCTCTTTTGTTTTTCTTTGAATGGAGATGATTTTCCTTGTTCACATCACATAACTGCTTTCAGTATCAGGTGAGATAATATATTTAGAATTTGTATATAAAATTGAAAGACAGTATATTATGCTGGATAAGGGCATAGGCTCTTGGAGCTACATTTCCTGGGTCTGAATCCTAACTCTGACCCTTGCAAGCTGTGTTTCAGACATACTGACATTATTCTGAGTTCTTTTGATCCTATTTATCTCACTGAATCCTCACAACAACTTTATTAAGTAGGCATTATTATTATCTGCATTCAGTTCAGTTCAGTTCAGTTGCTCAGTCGTGTCCGACTCTTTGCGACCCCATGGACTGCAGCACTCCAGGCCTCCCTGTCTATCACCAACTCCCAAAGTTTACTCAAACTCATGTCCATTGAGTTGGTGATGCCATCCAACCATCTCATCCTCTGTCATCCCCTTCTCCCCCTCTGCCTTTAATCTTTCCCAGCATCAGGGTCTTTTCCAGTGAGTCAGTTCTTCGCATCATGTGGCCAAAGTATTGGAATTTCATCTTCAACATCAGTCCTTCCAATGAATATTCAGGACTGATTTTCTTTAGGATGGACTGGTTGAATCTCCTTGCAGTCTAAGAAATGTTCAAGAGTCTTCTCCAACACTACAGTTCAAAAGCATCAGTTCTTCGATGCTCAGCTTTCTTTATAGTCCAACTCTCACATCCATACATGACTATTAGAAAAACCATAGCTTTGACTAGATGGACCTTTGTTACAAAGTAATGTCTCTGCTTTTTAATATGCTATCTCGGTTGGTCATAACTTTCCTTTCAATGAACAAGTGTCTTTTAATTTCATGGCTGCAGTCACCATCTGCAGTGATTTTGGAGCGCAAAAAATAAAGTCTGTCACTGTTTCCGTTGTTTCCCCATCTATTTGCCATGAAATGATGGGACCAGATGCCATAATCTTAGTTTTCTGAATGTTGAGGTTTAAGCCAACTTTTTCACTCTCCTCTTTTCACTTCCATTAAGAGGCTCTGTAGTTCTTCTTTGCTTTCTGCCATAAGGGTGGTGTCATCTGCATATCTGAGGTTATTGATATTTCTCCCGGCAATCTTGATTCAAGCTTGTGCTTCATCCAGCCCAGCGTTTCTCATGATGCACTCAGCATATAAGTTAAATAAGCAGGGTGACAATATACAGCCTTGACATATTCCTTTTCCTATTTGGAACCAGTCTGTTGTTCCATGTCCAGTTCTAACTGTTGCTTCCTGACCTGCATACAGATTTCTCAAGAGGCAGGTCATACCATATAAAATAACTGTTAGCAATTTACCCAGAGTTAACTACTGTTAATATTTTGATGTATTTATTTGTTTTATATTTATAATTTTGTAAACTAATTTTTGTGACAACTTTATTGATACATAATTCACATACCATTCAGTGCACCCAATTGAAGTGTACCCAATTCAGTGGTTTTAATATACTAATAGTTGTGCAAATACACAATTTCAGAATATTTTCAAATATTTCAGTATTTCAATTTCAAAAAGAAGCTATGTACCTAAGAGTCTTCTCCAACACCACAGTTCAAAAGCATCAAATCTTCGGCGCTCAGCTTTCTTCACAGTTCAACTCTCACATCCATTCATGACCACAGGAAAAACCATAGCCTTGACTAGACGGACCTTTGTTGGCAAAGTAATGTCTCTGCTTTTGAATATGCTATCTAAGTTGGTCATAACTTTTCTTCCAAGGAGTAAGCGTCTTCTAATTTCATGGCTGCAGTCACCATCTGCAGTGATTTTAGAGCCCCCCAAAATAAAGTCTGATACTGTTTCCACTGTTTCCCTTGAAGTGATGGGACCAGATGTCATGATCTTCGTCTTCTGAATGTTGAGCTTTAAGCCAACTTTTTCACTCTCCACTTTGACTTTCATCAAGATCCACTAATCTTTCTGTCTGTATAGATTTGCCTATTTTGGACTTTGTACATAAATGGAATTCTGCATTATATGGTCTTTTGTGACTGGCTTCTTTCATTTAGTATAATGTTTTTGAGATCCATCTGTGATTCCATAATGCAATGGAATAGTATTCCATTGTGTAAATATACCATATTTTGTTTATCCACTCACAAGTTGATGATATTAGGCCGTTTCCACTTTTCATCTATTATGAATAAAGTTTTTGTAAACATTTATGTTTAAGTTTTGTGTAACTTATGTTTTCATTTCTCTTAAGTATATGCTTAGTGGAATTGCAAGGTTATATGGCGATTGCTAGATTTAAAAAAATTTTAATTCATTTATTCTTGGCTGTGCTGGGTCTTTATGGCTGTGTGGGCTTTTCTGTAGCTGTGGAGAGCAGGGGCTACTCTCTAGTTGCGGTGCCTGGGCTTCTCATTATGGTGGCTTCTCTTGTTGCAGGCTCTACGGTGCACGGGCTTCAGTAGTTGTGATATGTGGGCTCAGTAGTTGTGTCTCCTGGGCTTCAGTGGGCAGGCTGAATAGTTGTGGTGCATGGGCTTAGTTGTTCTGCAGCATGTGGGATCTTCCCAGATCAGGGATTGAACCCATGTCTCCTGCACTGGCAGGAGTCTTCACCACTGAGCCACCAGGGAAGCCCCTGCTAGATTGTTTTCCAAAGTGGCTGTACCATTTTACATTCCCACTTGCAGGGTACGAGAGTTCCAGTTTCTTCACATCTTCACCAACACTTGTTTTTATCTGTCTTTTGGTTATAGCCTGAATAGTAAGTGTGAGATATTACTTCATTGTAATTTTGATTTGCATTTTTCTGGTAACTAATGATGTTGAATGTCTTTCATATGACTCTTGGTCATTTGTATTTCTTTGGAGAAATGTCCATTTAGACCTTTGCCTGTCTTTGAGTTGTCTTTTTAAAATTGAGTTGTAAGAATTATTTGTATAATCTAGATACAAATCCCTTAACAGATACATGATTTGCAAATATTTTCTCCCATTTTTTGGGGTTTTCTTTTCACTTTCTTGATGATGACCTTTGATGCAAAAGTTTTTTTGTTTTTATGAAGTCTAGTTTATCTGCTTTTTTCTTTGGTTGGTTGTACTTTTGATGTCATATCTAAGAAGTCATTCACCAATTCAAAGTCAGGAAGGATTATCCCAAAGTTTTCTTCTAAGAACCTAATAGTTTTAACTTTTACCTTTGGGCCTTTGATCCATTTTGAGTTAATTTTTATATGTGCTATGAGTAAGGACCCTGTGGTCATCCTTTTGCATGTAGGCGTCCAGTTATCCCAGCACTGTTTGTTGAAAAGCCTGGTTTTTTCCCCCATTGAATTGTCTTGACAGCCTTGTTTAAGTCAACTGACCATAAATATGAGAGTTTATTTCTGATCTTTCAGTTCTATCTCGTTGATTTATGTGTCTCTTTTTATGCCAGTACCATACTACTTTGTTTACTGTAGCTTTATAGTAAGCTTTAAAACTGACAAGTGTGAGTCGTCCAACTTTGTTGTTGTTTTCAGAGCTTGTTTCAGTTATTCTAGGTCCATTGTATGTCCATATGAATTTTAGGTCAGTTTGTTAATTTCTGCAAAGAGAAGAAGCTGAAATTTTGGTAGGAATTGTGCTGAATCTGTAGATCAATTTTAAAATATTATCTTCTGATCCATGAATAAGAATGGATCAGAATGAATGGATGACTTTTATCAGGTTGAGGAAGTTCTATAAACTGTGTATTTTAAAAAACTTACCTTGTATTATGAATATTTTTATATTTGAGTAATATGTCTTTGAACTATAATTTTTAATGGCTGCATATTCAGCCATTAAAACGTCACATGTATAGTATCAATTTAATATGATTAAGAGTTGTGTTCCTGAGTCATATTTTTTTAAAGATATTTTTATTTATTTATTTGGCTGCATCAGGTCTTCGTTGTGGCAGGGATTGAACCTGGGTCGCCTGCATTGGGAGCTTGGAGTCTTATCCACTGGACCACCAGAGAAGTCCCCCTAAGTCAGTTTTTAATTTGAAGTTACACTTTGTCAGTTACTATATGTAGAATATTTAGATGTTACTTTTCTGAGCCAGTTGTCAGTTATGCAAAAATGAAAATAATGCTTCACTACTTAGTAAAGTAGGGGTGAGGAATGACTGAAATAATGGATAGTTTATGTTAAACTCTCAGCAGAGTCATACAGAAAGCACCTAATGGATGGTAGCTGCTATAATTATATTTTAGTTATATTACCATAATTAGGGACCTTAAGGAGTGTTTATTTCTGTAATCAAAACCCTTCTATTTAAATCTTTGTGCTTATTTGATTAGTTCTATATTCCTCAGATTGGAATAACTGGGTTAACCTTTTTCTTTTTTGAGGGTAACACCTATAGCACATTCTTTCCTCCAAATAAACTGATCATATTTGAACTGTTAGGTTGGGATGGGAATTTTGTGGGAGGTCAAGTTGGAAAGTAAATTGGGGCCAGATTTTGGAAAGACTCGGGCATCATCAGTCTAACAATATAAGATTTTTTTCTTTTGTGTTCAGGCCCATGCATCCCACTGATGTTTTGAGCAGTAGAGCGTCCTGGGATGGTAATTTAGGAAGATTAATCTGCTGTTCCATCTTCCCTAACCATCCTTGACCGATTAGGATACCTTGCTGTATGTTTACATGAATACCCAGTATATCCTAAACTGTAGTATTTAATAGACTTTTAGTAAAAATGTGTTTAAATGTTTCTCTTCTCCTGCTTCTTGATAACATGGATCATATGTTGTATTCCCACTGCCTAACATGGTATCTTGCACATGGTAGACACTTGAGTAAAAGTACTTGTTGAGCAATAGGTTAATCTTTTGTTCTCTACTTTTCTGGAAACTAACTTGTTGGCTTTGGTTTTCCCTTTGTTTCTTCTTGGGATCCAAGGAGGAGGCATCTCCTTATTCCTTACTTGATATCTGCTTGAATTTCCTGACTACTCACCTTGAGAAGTTCTGCTCAGCAAGACAAGATGGAACATTGTGTCTGCAGGAACCTGGAGTATTCCCACAGGAGGTGGCTGATCGGCTACTTCAGACCATGGCTTTTCATGGTAATAAACAGAGGAAACAAAAATTATGCCCTTTTAATTAGCATTGGGTTTTGAAGTGCTGCTGTGGCCATTTAATTATTTTCATAGCAATAACAGAAAAGCCTAATTGAGGAAAAGGAATTCATTTATTTTTGCCTACCTTGCCACTTATGGTATAATTTAAATAAGCATTTTCTTTTCTAACCTGGCAAGTCCTTTTTTGTGTTTGTTTCTTCTATTTTGTTTTATGAGAAGCTGTTCGCATGGCGAAAATAACTTCTCTCCCAAAATAGCAGTTTGGAAGTCTGCTGGTCTAAAATACCTTACAGTGTTATTTGGCAGCAAGAAAATCAATAAATGCTATAATGGAAAAACTAGTTTATGCTTTTGATCTTTGAAACAGAAATCATAGCTAATGTATTACTTCTGTCTTTAAAAACAAATTCTGAAAATAAATTGTGAAAGATTTATCTGTGAAATTCTGATTATGCACAATATATTGAGAATTTTGTTACCTGTGTATAAGTTCTAAGTTGAAAGAGATTCAATCCCTTTATATATTTAGGGTGTGTAAACTCTTACAAGTAAGAAATACAGTTTTTTCCACAATTATAAAATAGAATAAATATGGCAGTAGTGATAATTATCATTTATTAATTGCCTCTTCCATGTAATATTAATGCCAGGCATTTTATACTTTTCTTGAATTTTCTCAAAAACTTATAAGGTAGGTATTTTTATCCTATTCATATACAGACAAGGAAACTGAAGTTAATAAGAGTCACACTGCTAGTAAATGATAGAGTCCTGTTTCAAATGCAGATCTATTTTATTCTAAATCTGTTTTCTTTTCACTGCCACACAACCTTCCTACTCCTACATTAGAGGAATTCTTGCTCCTGGATGGCTGATAATGGTATATACACTTTTGTTGTGACTTTAAATAAGTCACACATACCCACACATACATTCAAATATGTTTATAGTTGTTATATTTTATTAAATATTAAATATAGGGACAATAAGGGACTTCCCAGGTGGCTCAGTGGTAAAGAATCCACCTGCCAGTGCAGGAGATGCAGGAAACTCGGTTCAGTCCCTGGGTTGGGAAGATCCTCTGGAGGAGGAAATGGCACCCACTCCAGTATTCTTGCCTGGAAAATTCCATGGACTGGGAAGCCTGGTGGGCTACAGTCCATGCCAGTTGCAAAGAGTCAGACACGACTGAGCAAGTGAACACACATACACAAATACATAAATTTATTATATATACTTAAAGTCACAGTGAAAGTATATCCCATTATCCGATATGTGTGTGTGTGTGTGTGTGTTTATAGAGAGAGAGAAACAGAAGAGAGAGCACACACAAATGCAGATAGTGCATTCGAAGGAAGGGTGGGAGGAAGAAGATGTCTGCATTCCTTGGTTTTCACTAAAGTTGCTCAAGTCTGTAGTCCCTTTGGATTCTTCCAACCTGCTGAAGGAATGAGGGTAGATTTCAATAGGTATTATCCACATTTAAGTTAAAGATCCCTTACAAATGAGGTTTAAAAGATTATGCTAGTGCTAGCATTTTCTTCTGTTCTCAATTTAATGATTACACTTAGCAAGTTCAGTTTAAATATTTGTACATATAACTAGTCTTGTAAATCGAAAGAATAAATGTTAACTGAATTTTTAACTTCCCCAGATTCCTTTGGAAATATAACTATTGTTGATTAATAATAGCAGCTAACAATTGTTAGCTGCTAACATTGTTAGAAGGCAATGGCAACCCACTCCAGTACTCCTGTCTGGGAAATCCCATGGACGGAGGATCCTGGTAGGCTGCAGTCCATGGGGTCGCGAGGAGTTGGACAGGACTGAGCAACTTCAATTTCACCTTTCACTTTCATGCACTGGAGAAAGAAATGGCAACCCACTCCAGTATGCTTGCCCGAAGAATCCCAGGGACGAGAGCTGGTGGGCCGCCGTCTATTGGGTCGCACAGAGTCGGACACGACTGACGTGACTTAGCAGTAGCAGCAGCATTTGTTGAATGCTTATTATATACCAGGCACTGGTGAGTGCTTTATATGAATAAAATAATGAAAGTAGTTATTAAGTACATATAACTAAATAATTGGAGAAGGTAGTGGCACCCCACTCCAGTACTCTTGCCTGGAAAATCCCACGGATGGGCGAGCCTGGTGGGCTGCTGTCTGTGGGGTCGCACAGAGTCGGACACGATTGAAGCGACTTAGCATTAGCAACTAAATAATTGTCTTCCAGAGTATGTCTTTGGAAAGCTATATGCTTGATCAGAATGTGTTTTCTACCAGTTTTCTTCAAACTGAGTTCAAATGAGGAAAGTGAGGATCAAGAGAAACAGTGTGCTGCCCCATTTGTGTTTCTGCCAGGTGATTACCTGTCTTATTCATCACATGCACAAATTATTTAATCTCTTTGTAAAAATCATATCCACCTCAAACAGTCAAGAGTGGATACTGCTAATAATACTGCAAAAGAAAAACCTCTGGACTGCTAGGGAATTCCTTATGAATGCTTTCAAAATTGCTAATATAAGTCTTCTAACAGTGCAATGATTTTAGAAAATAATTTATTTTTAAAAATTTACTTATTTACTCAATTCAAAGGATTAATGATATTGGTAGCAGTCCTTATTAAAATAAGACTGATACTAAAGAGTTTTACTTACTTGATTCTATGATTCTCTTGTCATACTCTTTACTCACTGTATCTGTTGTCTCAATGCTAAAAATTTTCCAGGAAATGTGTGTATAAGATCTAGGAATCAGAATAAGAATTTTACCATCTAAAAAGGCAATGCCATTTAGCTGTTACTAATATAATATCTAACTATTAACTATTAAAAATATAATGTCAAACATGAATATTGTAGTGCTATAGTCGTCCATGGACAGGTCTTATGTGAACATAAGTTTTCATTTCTTGGGGATACATGCCCAGGAGTGCTACTGTTGGGTCCTGTTGTAGTTGCATGTTTAGGTTTATAAAACTGCCACACTGTTTACAGAATGGCTATGCCATTTTACACTCTTAAAAATATAAGACTGACTCATTTTCTCTGCGTACTTGCCAGCATTTGGTGTTATTACTATTTTTTAATTTGAGCCATTTTAATAGGTAAGTAACGATTTCTTCAAATACTTTTTCAACCCTGCCCTATTCCTCCACCCTTTCTTCGACAAATCAATTCAGTTCAGTTCAGTCGTTCAGTCCTGTCTGACTCTTTGTGACCCCATGAATCGCAGCACACCAGGCCTCCCTGTCCATCACCAGCTCCCGGAGTTCACTCAGATTCATGTCGATCGAGTCAGCGATGCCATCCATCCATCTCATCCTCTGTCGTCCCCTTCTCCTCCTGTCCCCAATCCCTCCCAGCATCAGAGTCTTTTCCAGTGAGTCAACTCTTCGCATGAGGTGGCCAAAGTACTGGAGTTTCAGCTTTAGCATCATTCCTTCCAAAGAAATCCCAGGGTTGATCTCCTTCAGAATGGACTGGTTGGATCTCCTTGCAGTCCAAGGGACTCTCAAG
>SJYT01081720.1:807234-832164 GCA_006410635.1 Cephalophus harveyi
ACAGTAGTAGATATAATGGTCATCTGAGTTAAATTCACCCA
Source organism: Cephalophus harveyi (assembly GCA_006410635.1). Taxonomy (NCBI): domain Eukaryota; kingdom Metazoa; phylum Chordata; class Mammalia; order Artiodactyla; family Bovidae; genus Cephalophus; species Cephalophus harveyi. The sequence goes on from SJYT01081720.1 coordinate 807,276, forward strand.
TTCCAGTCCATTTTAGTTCGCTGATTCCTAGAATGTCGACCTTTACTCTTGTCATCTCTTGTTTGACCACTTCCAATTTGCCTTGATTCATGGACCTGACATTCCAGGTTCCTATGCAATATTGCTCTTTACAGCATCAGACCTTGCTTCTATCACCAGTCACATCCACAGCTGGGTATTGTTTTTGCTTTGGCTCCATCCCTTTGTTCTTTCTGGAGTTATTTCTCCACTGATCTCCAGTAGCATATTGGGCACCTACTGACCTGGGGAGTTCCTCTTTCAGTTTCCTATCATATTGCCTTTTCATACTGTTCATGGGGTTCTCAAGGCAAGAATACTGAAGTGGCTTGCCATTCCCTTCTCCAGTGGACCACATTCGATGGTCTCCACCATGACCTGCCCGTCCTGGGTTGCCCCACAGGGCATAGCTTAGTTTCATTGAGTTAAACAAGGCTGTGGTCCTAGTGTGATTAGATTGATTAGTTTTCTGTGAGTATGGTTTCAGTATGTCTGCCCTCTGATGCCTTCTTGCAACACTTAGCATCTTACTTTGGTTTCTCTTACCTTGGGCATGGGGTATTTCTTCACGGCTGCTCCAGCAAAGTCCAGCCGCTGCTCCTTACCTTGGATGAGGGGTATCTCCTCAGAAATAGCTGTGTTCAAATATTTTTTAAGTCTGTTTTTTTCCCTGTTCTTTAGATTTGGGAATTTCTATTTTTTAAAAAATCTTTTAGGTCACTAATTCTTTCCTTTGGTCCTTTTATTCTGTTGTTGAACGCAACCATTATTGTATTTTTCAATTCTAAAATTTTCCTTTGATTCTTCTTTATAACTTCTGCTTCTTTTCTGAGGCTTTCTGTTTTCCATTGATTCAAGCTTGTTTGTAATTGCACACTTAAGCATTTTTATGATGGCTCCTTTAAGACCTTCATCAAATAATTTTAACATTTCTGATTTTTTAGTGTTGACATCTATAGTCTTTTTTTCACCTTGAGATCTTACTGGTCCTTTGTATGATGAGTGAGTTTTTATTGAAATCTGGACATTTTGGATATTGTGTTATGAGACTTTGTTTGTTCTCTGCCACCACTCTAGCAGTGTAAGGTGGAGGCACTGCCTTGTTATTGCCAGACTGGGGTAAATGTTCTTGTTCCCCACTTGACTTCTGTTGACACCCGAGACTTGGTGCTTCAGATTACTCATTACTGCCATGCAGGGGATTGGCATTCTCCCCACTAGTTCGCTACTGATAACCTCTCTAGCTGAGAGCTTTGTGAGTACTTCATTTCTCTTCTTCATTTGGCCTCCACTGACAGCATGTTGTAGGGAGGTGACCTCATTACTTTCTGTTAGGCAGTGATGAAGTCTCAACTCTCCACTAGGCTTCCTTTGATACCACCCCAGCTCGGAAAGGGAGAAGCACCTCATTACTGCCAGATGGACGTGGAAGTCCTGGCTCCATACTCAGCCTTCTCTTAACAATTCTCTGTGGGGAGATTGTGGCAACTAGTTAAAGCAGGAGTGAAAGTCTAGGTTCCCCTCTTGGCATTTGCTGGTGTGGTTGAGGGTGAGGTTTATGTTTATGTCTCCAACACCCTCATCCGCATCAGCAAATGTGGTGAGATAAGTAATCACTTTACTTCAGTGAAACACCAGAGGCCTAATGAGGAGCCAGAACACCAATCTAATGAGGAGCACTAAGTCTCGGGTGTCAACAGAAATCAAGTGGGGAACAAAAACACTTACCCTTGCTAGGCTGCCCTTTTCCTGGTACTTTGGCTAGTGAGCAGATTATGTGGCCCTGGTGGGGGAGGGACTGTTCTTGTGTGTGCTTGTTGGTATTTCCCAATGGCCAGCTTAAGTCTGGAATATATGGTATAGGGTAAAAAACCAGAAACTCCACCATATTGTTCTTTGTGTCCCAAGATCTCTAGCTGGCCTGCTTTTCTTCTCTTGACCTTTCAGTGATCTAGCCTTATTCCTTGTCTCTTCCCACTTCCATACGTAAATCTTCAGAAATAGACCATGTTCTCTTCTCACTGATATATAGGTTTCCCCCTGTATTCTTCCTAAATTCCCCTTACCTTCCTTCTCCATCTTTGAATTTTTCCTTCATCTTTGAAAGACCTTCTCAAGGATCACCTCTTCCATGGAGTCTTTTTCAGATCTCCAGGCATGGTAAATTACTTCCTTTTCTTTGCTTTCATGATACTTTTGTACTTGGATCTGGTATACCTTTGGCTAGAACTGGGCATATAGCCCCATCTAAATCCAAGGGTAGGTTGGAAAAGGTGTCCAGTAATGGGAGGAGAACCAGATATTAGTGAATATCAGTAATGCCTAACACAGTCCTGATTCTGCCATGTGCTATTTCTGTGCTCTTGGAGGACCACTTTTTTGAACCCCAGTTTACTCGTCTATAAATTGTAGATAATCACATTCTTACCTCACTGAATTGTTATGTCTGTTAAATGAAATACTGTTACATGGTAGTGCTTCGAAAGTGTAAAGTATGCTGGAAATTTTAGCTATCCTTTAACCATTTTTTGAAGTTAAAATACTGCTTATTTTTTCCTAGGTCTCTTGAATGATGCAACTGTAGGTATTTTTAGGGGCAACCAGATGCGCTTAAAACGAGCTTGCATTCGCAAAGCCAAGATCTCTGCTGTTGCTTTCCGGAAAGCCTTCTGCCACCACAAGTTAGTGGAACTTGATGCCACAGGTGTGAATGCTGACATCACGATTACAGACATCATCAGTGGGCTTGGCAGTAACAAATGGATCCAGCAAAATCTCCAGTGCCTCGTGCTGAACTCATTAACTCTCTCTCTCGAAGATCCTTATGAGCGGTGCTTTAGCCGACTTTCTGGCCTTCGAGCATTAAGCATCACCAATGTTCTCTTTTACAATGAAGACCTGGCTGAAGTTGCCTCATTGCCAAGATTAGAGAGCCTGGATATTTCTAACACCTCGATCACAGACATCACGGCTCTGTTGGCCTGCAAAGACCGACTCAAGTCTCTAACCATGCATCACTTGAAATGTTTAAAAATGACAACTACCCAGATACTGGATGTTGTTCGAGAACTAAGACATCTGAATCATCTTGATATTTCAGATGATAAACAGTTTACATCGGACATAGCTCTTCGATTACTAGAACAAAAGGACATCTTGCCCAACCTCGTCTCCTTGGATGTTTCTGGGAGGAAGCATGTGACAGACAAAGCTGTTGAAGCTTTTATTCAGCAACGGCCCAGCATGCAGTTTGTAGGTTTGCTGGCCACTGATGCTGGCTACTCTGAATTCCTCACAGGCGAAGGACATTTGAAGGTTAGATTTTAAAAATATATTCCTTTGTCAGGCTGACCAATATTTAGTTTGCATACGATTCCATTAAGGTGAATGTCTAACAATATATAGATCATATTCATGAAACATGACATTATATAGTAGAAAGGCCTTGCTTTAGAGTCTGAATTAATATTCCAGATTATTTGCTTCATGGCCCAGAGCAGGCTATGATGTAACTTTTCAGTTTGTGGCTACTCTGAATTCCTCACAGGCGAAGGACATTTGAAGGTTAGATTTTAAAAATATATTCCTTTGTCAGGCTGACCAATGTTTAGTTTGCATAGACTCCATTAAGGTGAATGTCTAATAATATATAGATCATATTCATGAAACATGATATTATATAGTAGAAAGGCCTTGCTTTAGAGTCCGAATTAGTATTCCAGATTATTTGCTTCATGGCCCAGAGCAAGCTATGATGTAACTTTTCAGTTTACATTTATTTATAAAATAGATATGACTCTTACCTGCAAAATTATTCTGAAGATTAATAATTATACATGTAAAGTGCAAGTCATGTTGTAGGCCCTGGATAAATGATAGTTCTCGTGATGATAATGTTTAGATATTTTGAACCACTTAAACATATCATATCTAAAGGATCACTTCAAAGAAACTAGGGGTGTTCCTTTGTAGAAAAGAGTAATGGGAGAGTAAGTTCTCCAGTTCAGTTCAGTTCAGTCGCTCAGTTGTGTCTGACTCTTTGCGACCCCATGAATCGCAGCACGCCAGGCCTTCCTGTCCATCACCAACTCCTGGAGTTCACTCAGACTCACGTCCATTGAGTCGATGATGCCATCCAGCCATCTCATCCTCTGTTGTCCCCTTTTCCTCCTGCCCCCAACCCCTCCCAGGATCAGAGTTCTCCAAGAAGATCTCTATTGTAAAAATGGTAAAATCCTTCTCTTCTTAAGGTTTCTCATGCATAATGGCTTAAATTCCATTTGGAAAACATCTACTGAACTTGGTACAACTTGAGATTGTCCTGTCCATCACCAACTCCTGGAGTTCACTCAGACTCACGTCCATTGAGTCGATGATGCCATCCAGCCATCTCATCCTCTATTGTCCCCTTTTCCTCCTGCCCCCAACTCCTCCCAGGATGAGAGTTCTCCAAGAAGATCTCTATCGTAAAAATGGTAAAATCCTTCTTTTCTTAAGGTTTCTTATGCGTAATGGGTTAAATTCCATTTGGAAAACATCTACTGAACTTGGTACAACTTGAGATTGAAAGATAAAAAAGATACAGGATTTGCTTCCAAGGAGCCTGATAGTAGTAGTAATGTTATGATCACAAACAACTCTAAAGCCAAGGATCAGTATAGTTGCTGTAGGAAAGTAGGAGAAACTTTTTCTCACTGGAGAATTTTGGTCTTGATGGAAGATGGTATCTGAATCAGACCTTGAAGGATAGAACTGTAACAGGTTTAAGGACAACTAGTATTTTTCTAACATACATTGTATCCTATAAATGCTTTATATTGTATATGGTGATATCTATAGATTGATATTAACTCCACTTTATAGATGAGAAACATAGAAATTATGATTTACTATTAGTTAGAACCAGCGTTTGGATCTTCATTTGTCAAATTTCGGAGCCCCATTTTTTTTCCTCTACTACTTACATCAAACCACTTAAGTTGAAGCATCATTTGATTCTCCCTGGTACAAATGGCAATATTGCATTCTTTTTTATGGCTGAGTAGTAATCGTGTGTGTGTGTGTGTGTGTATACCACACCACTTCTTCTTTATCCATTATCTATCAATGGACACTTAGTCTGAGTCCATGTCTTGGCTATTGTAAATAGTGGTGCTGTAAATTTTGGGATGCATGTATCTGTTTGAATTATAATTTCTCTAGATATATGTCCAGGAATACTTTTTTATGGCTGAGTAGTAGTCGTGTGTGTGTGTGTGTGTGTATACCACACCACTTCTTCTTTATCCATTATCTATCAATGGACACTTAGTCTGCGTCCATGTCTTGGCTATTGTAAATAGTGGTGCTGTAAATTTTGGGATGCATGTATCTGTTTGAATTATAATTTTCTCTAGATATATGTCCAGGAACGGGATTCTGAATCATATGGTAACTCTATTTTTAGTTTTGTAAGGAACCTCCCTACTATTTTCCATAGTGACTGTACCAATTTACATTCCTACCAATAGTGCAGGAGGGTTCTTTTTTAGCAATCAGTATCAATCTCAAAAAAGGAGAAGGAAAGGTTAGCTATAGAACATTTTAAAACATGTCAGTTCTTATATTATTTGTAAATTTAGACTTTAAAAAGTAGAATGTAGGAAATTATTTTGAGTCACTTTTTTATTCATTCATTCAGTAAATATTTTATTAAGTACCTCTGCATATTATGTACTGTGCTAGACATGGAGATTTGATGGTGGAGTGAAATGGCATGATCGTGCCCTCATGGAGTTTGTAATTTAGTGAGGGATTCAGACAGTGAAGTATCATACATATGTCATGGGTGTATGATTTCAATATATGTATTTATATATCATATATACATATATATATTAATACATAATGTGCACACATGTATATGCTTTAAACTGCATAGTGTTAAGAATCTAAAAACTACATAATACTGTATTTGAGTATGTCTAGCAGAGAGGCTCGACTTGGTTTAAGGCTTCCCTGAGGACTTGATGAATGAATGAGTGAAGACCTTACAGATGAGTAACTTGGTAGAGAAAATTCCAGGCAGCAAGAAGAATACAGCAAAAGATGCGTGGTAGGAAGGAACGTGGTACATCCAAGGGACTTCAAGAAGGTCACTGTGGCTAGAGTCTAGAGTAGGAAGTTGCAGAGCGATGAGATGAGGCTGGAAAAAGGAGGTGCTAGGGCCAGGAATGGCAAAGTCACCGGAGCCAGGTGCAGGGCAGCAAGTGTGAGGAACTAACATAACAGCTTGCTATTGGACAAGGTAAGTGTCTAGCACAGGGCTTGTGGGGAAAGGCAGCATAAAAATGTAAATTACTATGTTAGTGTTACTTGTCTGCCTAAGAAATGGGTCAGTAAAGAATTGTAAATATCAAAGGGGAAGAAATCTATGTGTACTGGGAGTTTAGGAAGGATTTCTCAGAGGAGGTGAGCTTGATCTGTGTCTTCAAGGATGAGAGGAATGTGTCCCTAGCACACTGCACTAAGTAATCTTCTCAAGGCAAAGATGCTCCAGTAACTATGATTCCTGAGCAGTATGATTTTTGCTGATTGCTCTTACCACCAGCAGACCCTAGACTGAATTAGCCCAAGGTTTTCAGTTGAGGCTAGTAGACATATACATTATACAATGCCTCTGTGAAACGAGCTTGATTTTACAAATGGAACATCATTGCTTTGAAATTTTGACTCTAGAAAACACCTGCTTTGCTGTCATCTAGTTTCCACTTCTGTCAACCCAGTGATTCTCAACTTGACTGTAATTAAAATTACCTGGAGTGTAATTATTTGAGATGATGGATATGTTAAGGAACTGTATCATGATAATCATTTTGCAGTATTTACATGTATAACATTATCATTTTACACGTTACACTTACATAATGTATTTGTCATTATGTATCTATAATATTATATATCTTGATAAAGCTGGAAAAAATTTTTAATTAAAAAAATCATCTAAGTAACTTGAGCAATTAAATCAGAAGCACTGTAGGGAGGTGGGACTGAGGCATCAGTTATTTTTAAAGCTCCTTGGGTGATTTTAATATGTAGCCAAAATGGAGAATTGTTATTTTAAAATAATTTTTTAAATAAACAGAGATCATTGGAACTTTGCCCTTTATTCAACTATACATAAAAATTGATGTTTGTTTTAAATTATTTATTTGACTACTAATTTGAGAGTTGAAAAATAATAGGTCATGTTAAGAGAAGAGAGCTGAGATTGCTCTGTCTCCTTTTTAAAAATTTTCCAGGTTAGCAAAGTTGAAAAATGGGTCTGAAATGATTATTTTAATATTATGATGCTTTAAATTAATTTAGTTTGACAGTTTTGATTTTACGTGCCTCAGTAAAGTAGAGACAGTGTCACTCCCCAGTATTCCTTATGAGGCATTGTCTGGTACTTTTAGTGGGTGGTTCAAAGAACAAAAGATTTGTTTTTTCCACTTTCATGTATCTTATGTATTTTGATCTCTTGACTCTGTGAGGGAGGTATTGTCCTCAGTGAGAGGGAATGATTTTCTTAAGGATCACAGCTAGCTGATGAGCCTGGAATGTATTCTTTTCCTGCATCTCTGCCTGTATTTGAGAACCTTAGTTCTTTGCTTACTCTGTTTCTAGTCCCAGCCCAGAAGGTTTTCTTACATAGAATTACCAACTCTGTCACCTTTGTTTCCCTACCTTATTTGCTTGTTTGTAACCATCAGTTTCCTCAACCTTCCGCTATCCCACAATTAAGATTCTTATGTTTTTTGGCTGCCTCACTCCTGAGAATCACTGGTTATATGTTAAACCCAGTATTCTCAGTCTTCCTCTCATTTGGTCTAAATGCCTTTTGACATAGTTGATCTTTCCTTCTTGAAATATCTTTTTTTTTTAAAAAAAAAAAAAACAGTTTCTAGGATATCAGATTGACCTTGTTTTTTCTGTACTTTTTGGACTTTCTCTCAGTTTCCTTTATTGATTCTTCCTAAATCTCTCAGGCCCCAAACTGATATGCCTGATTCCTAAATTTACATCATCCTAAATTTATATCTCTAACCTAGACTTCTCCCTTGAACTAAGACTTAATACGTACTTTTTAAAGATGTCTGAGCTAGTGCTTCTGCTTTTGAAGAATTCTGATCCAGTGAAGAAGAGACAGTTTAAAAATAGCTTTAATCAATTGTGAGAAATGCTGTACTAGAGTTATGTGCTGAGTGCTACAAGAAAGTCTTTCCTTAGAATATACATTTAGTTTCATCCATATTTTAAATATTAATAAGGTTTAACTTAGTGGTAAAGGACATTTTTTCTGTTTTAACTAGATTGCAGAAACTGGTACATACAGCCGGTTGGTGGTTTTGTCCTTGTTGTTTTCTTCTTTTTGATCTAGCATATGAGATCGACTGAATTGAAGATGCATATAGTTTGAGGAGCCAGATTGCTTGATTTGGGTAGGGGCTCAAGAAGTGTTAGCTACTGAATAAATATACAGGCCAATGAAATTTGGTTCAGATTATTTATATTCCAGTAACAAAAGTTCTGTAATTTTACATTTAAAGGTAACCTGAGGTTATATTTTATATAAGATTGTAAAGCTGTTTGAATCAACCAGATGTGGATAAATGAAGTCTGATGAAGATTATTGTTAATGTGTTTTCCCTCTTATAGTCTTTTTTTAGCTCTCCTAATAGTTCACTGTCTTTCCAAATCTAAGAAAAAGTTCAGGGTGATTCAAAAAGAGTTGAACATTAGGAAAATTTTTATTATTCAATAACTGCTTATATATGTGAATACATAGTCAAAATCAATGTTTATGTATGTATATTATACATTCCTATTGTTGTTTAGTCACTAAGTTGTGTCTGACTCTTTTGCGACCCCACGAACTGAAGCCTGTCAGACTCCTCTGTCCATGGGATTTCCCAGGCAAGAATACTTTGAGTGGGTTGCCATTTCCTTCTCCAAGGGATATTCCCCACCCAGGGATCGAACCCACATCTCTTGTGTCTCCTGCACTGGCAGGCGGATTCTTTACCACTGAGCCTCCAAAGAAGCCTATATTATACATAAATAGTATAACAAACATTTTGTAAAGAGACTTCCATTGTTACTCCCTCAGTCTTACAAATGCTCAATATGTGACTTTTTGTCACTTGGTACACCCATCTGTTTGTGTGTGTTTCCTGGTGGCTCAGACAGTAAAGCGTCTGTCTAGAATGCGGAAGACCCGGGTTTGATCCCTGGGTCGGGAAGATCCCCTGGAGAAGGAAATGGCAATCCACTCCAGTACTGTTGCCTGGAAAATCCCATGGACAGAGGAGCCTGGTAGGCTACAGTCCATGGGGTCGCACAGAGTCAGACAGGACTGAGCGACTTCACTTTCACTTTCACACACATCTGTACTGTAGTCTAATTCTTATTAGACCTTTGTAGCATATCCTATCGGTTAAAATGTTAGCTATGATACAGCCCTTCATTTTCTTAAAGCTGCATATTCCTTACCCATATGAACATAGTCATTACTAACTAATATATTTTAAAGTATTTATTTTTGTGTTATCTTTATAATGGTACTGCCAAAAAAAGATAAGTCTTCCACCTTAGTGAGAAGATTATACCTCTCTAAACAATAGGGTTTGGGGGTGTTTTGTATTATTATTATTATTATTTTTTTTAACATTTTGAAATCATCACTCAGGTTGATAAATAGAACTTGTCAGCTACCCTGAAGCTCTTTCACATGCCCCATCCTGATCACAACTTCCTCCTTCCTCACAAAAGTAATCTCTGTCCTGACTGTGATGATAATCATGTCCTTGCTCTTTTAAATAGTTTTACAGCCTAACCGTTTACCTCTAGGCACTTAGTTAATCTTGCGCACTTTTCAAAATCATCTTTTCAGTATCTTTTATAAAATTCCCTCTCTGTTTCTTTTCCTTATACTTTGTGTGTTAAAGAATCTGACCCTTTGGTCTGTAGACTTTCCCTCAGTCTAGGTTTTCTTGATTGTATGTTTGTGGTGCATATTGACTGTATTTTCTGCAGATTGGTAGCTGGATGTGAGGACTTAGTCAAACTCATGTTTAATCCCTTTGGCAGGACACTTACGTTTTACGTTCTTACATTAAGGAAGTACATAATGTCTGGTTGTTTTTCTTTCTGTGATTTATTAGCAGTTGTTGACATTCAACACCTAGTTCCATTAATTCATTGAGGATCATGGTGATACTGTAATAATTTCTTTTTTTACTTATTACTGGGTTACTTTTCCAAAAAGCCATTTCTTGTTATATACATTTGGCTACCCAGTGGTATAGGAACCACAGTTGGGCTTCCCTTGTGGCTCAGCTGGTAGAGAATCTGCCTGGAATGTGGGAGACCTGGGTTTGATCCCTGGGTTGGGAAGATCCCCTGGAGAAGGAAAAGGCTACCCACTCCAGTACTCTGGCCTGGAGAATTCCATGGACTGTATAGTCCATGGGGTTGCAAAGAGTTGAACACGACTGAGCGACTTTCATTTCATTTCACTTAAGATAACTATATTAACCTGTATAAATGGGAAATTCCAGGATAAACCTACTTTTGAACAGAATTTTTAAATACTGAATGGGTGCTTGATAAATCTGGGAGAATCAGTTAATATATTTATTTGATAAATATTTATTGAGTGCTTATTCTGAGCCACACACAGTGCTGCCTGTAGGGGTACAGTGGATAGATCAGTCTACTAAGGGGATTATGGTAATGGCTATGAAGGTGATGTTTCAGGAAGACCTGACTTAGATTGGTGGGTCAGAGAAGGCCTCTCTAACGAAGTGTTATTTAACTTGAAATGAGAAGGATGAATAGAAATTAGATAAAGAGCGAGAGGAAAATTTCAGTCAGAGAGGACATTATACTTAGTAGCTTTTTCCTGCGAAAGAGCTTGGCTTATTGAAGGATCAGAAAGGTCAGTGTAGGGTGTTGAGGGGAGAGGGATAGATTGAGTGTTTTGGATTGACATGTACACATTGCTATAAAAATAAAAAAAGGCCACTGTCATTACTAAATTGTGAGTTAGGGCGAGAGGGTTACCTTAAGAGGCAGTAGAAGCCTAATCATGTGTAATAAGACCTTATAAATAGAGTTAAATATCTTGAGATTTATTTTAGGTACAGTATAGAAAATTTTACCCATAGACTTATTCTAGGGTCTGAGCCTATCTACTATCACTTTCACTTTTCACTTTCATGCATTGGAGAAGGAAATGGCAACCCACTTCAGTGTTCTTGCCTGGAGAATCCCAGGGACGAGGGAGCCTAGTGGGCTGCCGACTATGGGGTCGCACAGAGTCGGACACGACTGAAGCGACTTAGCAGCAGCAGCAGCAGCAGCATATGTATACCTTCACAGGGTGACTTTTCTGGATGGGTTGGAAAATAATCATAGCCATTTGTTTCAAGCTTTACATAACTGTCCTGGATGCCATCCACACAAATGATGTTTGGATAGAGACAGTTGGAGGGTTGAAAAGAATCCTAAAAGCTCATCTTCTGGCTGTGTTCAAAGGTGTCTGGAGAAGCCAATGAAACTCAGATTGCAGAAGCATTGAAAAGGTACAGTGAACGGGCCTTCTTTGTCCGAGAAGCTCTATTTCACCTTTTTAGCCTGACTCATGTGATGGAAAAAACAAAGCCAGAAATTTTAAAGGTAAGAACAAGAAACTGGATATGAGAAGTGTGAAATTATCTTCCTAGATAGATGATGGTTTTGTGAAGAAAATTGGTGAAAATCTGCATTTAGTCTTTTTTTTTTATAAGATTGATAATATATAATTCAGCTTTTAGCCATAAATGAGAATGAGAGGAGATAACTGAATAGTGTTACTGAAGTTTTATAGTAATCTCATTTAAACAATATAAATGCCTTCAAGTTCATATTTAACTATCTAAAACCAGTAATCAGTGTGATATCTTTTTACCAGCTGTACTAGAAAATAGAGTATATGACTCAAATCAGGACACTACTTGGTATATTAGCCATGTATTGCTTCCATATATGGTTTTTAAAGAAATACAATATTGGGATTTTATAAAGCACTTTTCCATGCTATTTATGAACCTCTTGTGCTTTTGTAACTAATCTGTGATATTTTCCAATTAAGATATTTTACCAAAGACAGTTTTTGAAGGGAAAAAAAAAAAGGATTCTTAATTATGTTGATTGGGTGGGGCATTTTTTGTCAGAATGTGGTCCTCTAGCCACCTGAAGTCTGGGATATTGCTTATTTTAAAAAGCATATTTGTGAACCTCATTCCAAGAAAATTTAGATTCAGTAGGGCTGGATAAGATACAGGAATCTACATTGTAGTAATCCCTCAAGGTAATCCTTATACACATTTAATTTAGAAACCAGTAAGTATAGGACTATATTATATTTGGTCCCTCTTTTAGTGGGCACAACAATCCCAAGAGAGAAGTTTTATCTTCTGTTTTATAGATTATGTACCTGCGGGTCTGTGAGGTTAAATAACAATAAATTAGTGACAGAGCCAGAAATGACTTAACCTCCCGGTTTCTTAAATTTTTTGAAAATGGGGTGTTTGGATAGGAAGCAGTAACATTTAAGTCCTCGGATGTTGGCTGCAACATCTGCCACCTCCTGTGTACATACCAGAGGATATTGGTGCTTGGTTCATGCATTATCATTTTTTGGTTTTGATTACTGTGCACTTGAGTAACAAAGGACCAGACCCATAGTCCTGATCTGAAATATTTACTCATTCATTCATTCAGAGAATGGTGCAAAAGAGAGAAATGTGATTCTTTTAAGGAGTTTTTGCTGCAAAAGGAAGAAGAAGGAAAAGGTGGTAGTTGGCTGAGGATGTGTGTGGGTTTTGTTTTGTTTTGTTTTAGATGGGAGAAGAAAACACCTTGTTTGTACGCTGTGTGAATGATTGACTACAGAATAAAAATCTGGTATAGGAGTTGGAAGGGGACATCAGCTGAAGCAGTGTCCTTGAGTAGACAAGAAGGGAAGAATCAAGCATTTAAGTGGAGGGATTATCTTTAGAGGGGAGCCCCTAGAGGTCATTTATGGTAACAGGCAGACACACAGCAATTGCTTGTGTGTACGCCGGCAAGGAGGTACGTGTAAAAGCCAGAATCTGAAGTTCTTTTATGGTTACTTCAGTTTTCTCTGGGTAACTGGAAGTAAGATCTTCAGTCAGTAATGAGGAATGGGGAGGATTTGTTGGGGATTTGAGGAGAGAGGAAAACGGGAGAAGTTATTTAGTTAGTTATTTAGGCCAGAGGGAAGTAAGTGGATTTTATTATATTTTAATTTTAGCAGTGTTCTTAAGGAACTGAATGTTGGGATTTGAAAGTGAAGTTTGCTGCTGGTTTAGTCTATTCAAGTCAGTAAGAATTTGTTTAGTGCTTGGCATAAAACAGGCCAGACCGAACTATGTCTAGGAAATACTAAGATGTTTTTTCTGAATAGAAAAGATTCATTAACATTACAGAAAAATTTCTGGTCATGAACAGCTTGACACCTCCCTTGACCAGGTAGGTGAATAACTATTATGTCCTAGGCTGCCGGGGTCCAGCCCCGGTGGATCCAGGGTGATTCGAAGGGTGGACGGCGTCAGCGAGGAAAGATTTATTTATTTATTAATATTAGATTAGATTAGAAAGAGATAGTATAGTAGGAAAATTAAGTGGAGAAAAGAGGCTGAATAACTTGGTTTACGGGGAAGGCCAATAAAACTCCAGACAAGGAGCTTGCACCATCTCCGTTAGGCCACCAGCGTCCGTTTGAATATCGGAGAGTGCCCCGCCTTGGGCTGTCTCTCTTACAGATCTTAAAAGCCAGGGCAAGTAAGTAGACATGATGAGCCTCCCAGCTCCAGATGGGAATTCAGCCTGAAATTAGAATAAAGAGACACGGGGGAAACCAGTCCAGCTACTGGTCCCATCCCCTATTGTCTAGAATCTCCTTTTATACCTTTTTTTGTACATAGAGATCAATGGGTAATACAAAATTATGCAGCGTCAGCAGCCCTGACTCTTAACAAAACCAGGCTTTTCTCTCTGCATACCTAATTGTATACACAAGTCTTAGGTGATTTACATTATCTTCTAGCCAAAAGGGCCAATTAACATTTTACAACCTTTTTCTGATAAGGGTTTGTCAACCAGAAGACTTATTTGTGTTGATCTTCCCAAAGTCTGGTGCCACTCTCAGAAAGCACTAAATAAAGTTACATTCTTACATAGCAAGGACACAAGAGGAGTGCAGTGATATATAACAAAGAAAAGTAATTAACTCAAAAGTCTAGTGTTGCTAACATCAAAACTACTATATATCTTTTTCCCTATCCCGTTTACATTGATTAACATCCTCCCAGGTGCCTAAAAGATAAAGAATATAGAGGCCTGGCAGCAGTCATTGAGTCAACAGTGAAAACCCTCTACCAATGTAATTTTTAACTCCTTAGAAAAGGCTCTGTTTCTTTAAGATGCTTTTAAGCTTTGTGCCTCTCGAGGTTGGGGGCTGTAAGCAATCCACAAGCTGTAAGAAGTCTGGGGAACCTGTTAGACAAGCTAGAGAGTTATCAGAGGGGTTTTAACTGAAACATCCCTTTTAAATGCAGAAGACTAAAGCCCTGAATTGACTTTTTCCAGAGACTATTAGAAGAGTGGAAAAGCAGAGTACAAAGGCCGGCAGATTCTTATTTTTTGGGGGGGTGGTTGTTCAGGAAATTCCAGGGGGAACCCCTGAAACCTGATCACGTCCTTGCGTTTGTCAGGCTTCCTTCCGCATGACCTTGTCACGGGCGGGATTCCTCACGCTGGCCCCCGACACTAGGCTCTGCACATAAGGATAAAAAATATACTTAATATATCTTAGAAATTATTTCAGACCAACAGAGTAATGTTGCTATATGTTGCTGCTGCTGCTGCTAAGTTGCTTCAGTCGTGTCTGACTCTATGCAACCCCATAGTTGGCAGCCCACCAGGCTCCTGTCCCTGGGATTCTCCAGGCAAGAATAGTGAAGTGGGTTACGATTTCCTTCTCCAATGCATGAAAGTGAAAAGTGAAAGTAAAGTAGCTCAGTTGTGTCTGACTCTTTGAGACCCCACGGATTGTAGCCTACCAGGCTTCTCTGTCCATGGGATTTTCCAGGCAAGAGTACTGGAGTAGGTTGCCATTACCTTCTCTGTTGCTATATGAAGAGGGCTTATATGTTTTTATAAATTGGATTAAGAGAACTCATTTCTTTTTCAGCTTGTGGTTACTGGGATGAGAAACCACCCTATGAATTTGCCAGTGCAGCTTGCGGCAAGCGCCTGTGTGTTTAATTTAACCAAGCAGGATCTTGCTGTAGGAATGCCTGTCCGACTCCTGGCCGATGTGACCCATTTGCTGCTCAAAGCCATGGAACATTTTCCCAACCACCAGCAGGCAAGCATATGGGAATTCACATTCAAATGGTCTTTTTTAGTGTCTACTACCCATCTCCTACCTCCATACAGTTCATTTTAGTAGACCAAAGCTGGAAATGCCTTTGGAGGCTGTGAAGTAATAAGTTTTGTGGTGTGACTGAGTGCAGGGTGATAGAGATATAGAATACTAAAGAATGCATTCCTCACCTAAAAGTATTTTGGTCCAAACACTGCGGGAAATAATGCAAGCCATGTAAAACTTCTTGCACCTAGACCTTGAGTTAGTGATAATTTCAGCATACAGGATTAGGCGTAGAGCTTCTGCTCTGAGCCAGGCATTGGTTCAGTACTCAAGTACTCAGTGCTTAAGTACTGGAATAGAGAAATAAATAAGACATGGATTTTCTGTTTCTATCAGTATAGGTAGTCTACAAAACCCGTCCTGTTCTTTGGATGAAAACTGAAAATGCTGCTTGAATTATATTTTTAACTCTTAAAAGTTAACAATGAGTTGGCAAGTTAGTAGAAAATACTCAGAGACCCAAAATCAAGTAAAATTGGCAACCCAGATTGGTGAGTGGATCATTAAAGCCAGCTTCCCTCACTGAGCACAGCTGCCAAACTAGATGAGTTTTAGCCTTTGGTTTTCATGGACTCTGGAAGCCAGATGAACAGAAGACAAAATAGGACTCATCCTAGGGCCACCAGAAGGGAGGGTAATTAGCTGAAATTATCCAATTTATCACCCTATTTCTCATCTAATAGAAAAGATTTTAAAAATGTGCAAATAAACTTATGTGGGTCCAGTGGAAGTCTTTGAACCGTAGGTGAGCAGAATAAATGTTCTAAGACATGTTATGCTTTATAAATGTCTTTTTTTTTTAATAGAATCTAACAAAACAATATTCAGGATATTTTTTTTCTCTGTTTGGTTCTTAGTTACAGAAGAATTGCCTCCTTTCACTTTGCAGTGACCGAATTCTTCAAGATGTTCCATTCAACAGGCAAGTGGTAGCACCAGAACTATGGGACAAAATGGAATTTTAGAAATCTGTCTTGGGTCATTTCTTACCAGTTAGGATATTCCTAGTGTATAGTTAATCAAAAGTGGGTGGGATTGTGTATCACTTTATAGAATGCTGAATCTACTTTTTGTAATTTAATGCTTTGATATTCATGAGAGCAGATTCTATTTTCATACCTCTTTGCATAAGAATTTGTACTGATTATAGTTTTTAGAATGCATGCACAGTGTTGTAGGCTGAAGAGATTGAAGCAGATAGAAATTCAGTATCTTGTGCATTGTTTTGTGACTAGTAATTGCAAGGCTAGAAAGGATCAAGTCTAGCTTTAGCTCCAGCATTCTTTTCTCTGTATCATGCCTCTTATTATTATAGTTATTTGATATTGAGTTATAGGAGAAACGTTTTAGGCAGAGGTTAAGGGAGACCATATAGCTGGATTCCAGTAAGTAATAAGGGTTTCCTAATTTTGTAAGATGTGATTTGGGAGCTAATTTTTTTTTTTTTTCATTTTACTATTTTAAAATAGAATTTTTTAGTGATGGTATTTTCAAAAATAAATTTATACTTTATGATTTAATGAGAAGTGTATTTCTCAAGCAGCAGTTTTATAGTGATTTACTTTTATTTGGGTAATAGTACACTGTTATCTGACATGTTGATGGAATGAAGTATTCCATTTACTATTTGAAATAAACAGTTGGTTCAGACGGTAAAGAATCTGCCTGCAATGCAGGAGACCTGAGTTTAGTCCCTGGGTCGCAAGGATCCCCTGGAGAAGGAAATGGCAACCCACTCCAGTATTCTTGCCTGGAGAATTCCATAGACCGAGGAACCCGGTGGACTACAGTCCCTGGAGTCACAAAAAGTTGGACACAGCTGAACGACTAACACACTTTCACACGTATCTCATGAAGATTACTGAATTTTATTTTATAAATATATTAAGCATCTGCATTGATCACATGAAGTCATAGGTTGAAAACACATAATCTCCTAAAGAAACTGATAAACCACCCCAGAGGTTGACACTTTTCCTTAAATGGCTAGATATTAAATGTTCCCGGTTCATGAGCCATAGGGTCTCTGTTGGACCTACTTAATCCTCCCATTGTACCTCCAAAGCAGCCATAGACACTTTAAAAAAAAAAAAAAAATGGGGATAACTGTTCCAGTAAAACTTAAGAAGACAGATAGCTAGGCCCACAGCTATAAAATCACTTGAGGTGGGCTGTTGTTTGCCCTTGATGTAGCCAGTGAGTACAGTCTGCTAGAATTGAGCTCCTTTGTGGTAAGAGACAGAGACTGGTTAATCTTTGCCTCTCGTGCTTAGTACTTCAGTGACTGTTTGATGGATGGATCAATGAATGAATTAGGAGTATAACAGAAGACAGTCTTTCATAGAAGAGGATGACAGAATGTACTGGCCCCCCAAGCAAGGACAGAAAGATTTCATTGGCTTGGTGATCATTAAAGATTTCATTTTAGTGATGGCATTAAGATAATAAAAATAATAACTAATGTATGAAGCACTTGCCAGACACTATGCTAGGTGTTTTAGGTATGCTTATTCAGTCCTTGCAACAGTCCCGTAAAATTGTTACTCTTGTAATCTTCATTTTACAGATGAGGAAACAGAGGCACAGAGAAGTTTAGTAGCTTGCTCAAGGTGATAAGATAGTAAGTAGCAGAATTTAGATTTAAATCCAGACTGACTCCAGAGCTTCTGCTTTTTATATCCATGTCATATTGCCTCAAAACCAAAAATTGACTGCGTTGATTGTTCTGTGGGAACTGCACAAGTAAAGGCACAGAGGAAATCAATACTAGTAAAAATTGACTTTTATCAAAAGTTTGATATGTGCCAAGGTCTGTACGAAGTCTTGAGCTTTATGTGTGATATGATATAATCCTCACAACAGTCCTGTGGAATAGACTGTATTATTTTACAGACAAGAAAATTGAAGTTCAGAGAGATGAAGAAAGTTACCCAGGGTCCCAAAGTTAGTACATGGTGAAGATGATATTTGAATCCAGGCTGATTCCAAATTGTATGATGTTCTTAATGACGTGACTACATTGCCTCACAGGATAAAACAATGTATTTTATTGTTATCATTAACATTAGGTAGAGCTAGAATTCCAACCCCCAAATTCAAAGAACTTCAGAATCTGCTTTTAACTTTTAATACTAGGTTATATTATTTGATATATATGGACATGTTTTGAGAGTAATAAAGTTTTCATATATCATATCTTCTCTTTTCCTGTTTTATTTTTTCTCTAGCATATATCAGTACCCAAACATGCCGTATACTTTACTTATTTATTTATTACCTGTCTTCCCCACTAGAGTGTAATCTCTGTGAGGGTAGAGATATTTTTCTGTTTTGTTCGCTAATCTGTCTCTAGCACACAGAACAATATCTGGCACAAAGGAGAAGCTGAATAAATGTTTTTGAGTAAAAGAATGAGTATTCCCATTGTACTAAGTACTGAGGGGGAACCAGAAAATACTTAAAATTATTATCACTACAGAATAGAAATATGTTATACCTCTAGAAGATGAATGTCAGATATTTTTGACCACATTTTCCAAACTCTATTTCTTTACAGTGTTGTCAGAATTAATAATACCATCTCCAAAATACTAAGTGTACTTGTTATTCTCTATCAGTTAGGAGGAACTTTCCTTTTCTTTCTCACCCACCTAAATTGTAGCATCAGTTCCCAGCTGGAGCTCTGAAACTATTCCTAGGGCCTCCAGGGTTAATTCATGAAACTCTGTGTGTGTTTTCAGGTTTGAAGCAGCCAAGCTTGTCATGCAGTGGCTCTGCAACCATGAGGATCAAAACATGCAGAGGATGGCAGTTGCTATCATTTCCATTCTGGCTGCCAAGGTACCTGAACTCATGTTTTATAATTTTCTGTAGGAAACTGTTTCCCCTGACAGTTTAGTAAACCAGGTTAACTTATTCAAGCTGCATTCAGTATTGCAGAATTCCAGGTTGATCAGAGGTTCTGGTCTGACCTTGGGAGTCTGCTACAGTGAATGATATTAAACTCACACTAGTAGATCCTTGGGGATTTACCTTGTCTTCTGCTTGCTTGCAGCTTTCTACAGAACAGACAGCCCAGCTTGGTGCTGAGCTCTTCATTGTCAGGGTAAGTCTGTGCAGACCCCTAAACAGTTTTCATTTTCATTATTCTCAGGCAGTGTTTGCTTATCTTCAGTGTTTACCAATACTTCACCAAGTACTGGTGCCCCTCAGTACTTGCCTATCTTCTGAGATTTTATATTTCAAAGGTTTGTTTTTGTTACTTCTAAGTGAATGTATTGATTTCTCTTCATTGGGGCAGCTTTATTCTTTAACAGGAGATGGAAAGAGTCCTGAACTAGGAATCAGATGACCCGGGGTCTAACTTGTAAACTCACTGTGTGAATTTAGATACATTACCTGGACCATTTGGGCCTGCTGCTGCTGCTGCTAAGTCGCTTCAGTTGTGTCCGACTCTGTGCATCCCCATAGACAGCAGCCCACCAGGCTACCCCGTGCCTGGGATTCTCCAGGCAAGAACACTGGAGTGGGTTGCCATTTCCTCCTCCAATGCATGAAAGTGAAAAGTGAAAGTGAAGTCGCTCAGTCATGTCCAACTCTTAGTGACCCCATGGACTGCAGCCTACCAGGCTCCTCCATCCATGGGATTTTCCAGGCAAGAGTACTGGAGTGGGGTGCCATTGCCTTCTCCATTGGGGCCTAAATAAACCTTAATTCCTATCTAGTTCACATAGTTCTGTGATTTTGTTATTTATTAAAAAAAATGTGGCATCTCTATTATAGTCATAAGACTTTGCTAGATGCTTTAGGGGAAAAGATAATGTAAATAGCTGATTTATGATTTTGGTTTGCTTCAGTTGAGGAATTAATATAGTGAACAGTGAAAACATAGAAGCTTTAAAGAGACTCAGTTGAAATCATGCCTTATTCCCAGTTCTATCACTCAGCAGCTGTGTGATTTCAGGCAAGTCACCTACATTTTCTCTGAAGTAATAAAAAAATGCTTTATACAGTTGTTATGAAGATTGAAAAAGAAAAAAAGATTGAAGGAATATACTAAGTTCCTAGCACAAAATATAGTACATATGTTAGATGAGTAGAAAAGGCTGCTGATTTTATTTATTTTTACTCTTTTCAGGGATGACATTTTAGTTTTAAATATGACTCATGCTGTGTATGAGTTTCAGTAATTTTGGTTAGAGGTGTATCCAAAGATTATAAGGAAGTAGTCCATTTATATGCTTTGGGAGAAAATTAAGTTTAGTTTGAGTAGCAATTAGCAGGAATTAATAGTAGTAGTAATGGTGACGCTAGCTAATTTTTTTAAGCCCTTAATTAAGTTCAGATAGCCCAATTCTAGTGCCACACTCTTGGCCACTATGCTATTAAGTTACATAATTGCAACTAGATGTTTGTGTTTCTTAAAAAGTTTTTCCTTCATTGTGAAAGTGAAATTGAAGTCGCTCAGTCATGCTTGACTCTTTGCGATCCCATGGACTGTGGTCTACCAGGCTTCTCTGTCCAAGGAATTTTCCAGGCAAGAGTTCTGGAGTGGGTTCCCATTTTGTATATAACTTCAAATAATAGTACTTGATGTTACTTGTATCTGTTTTAGCAGAGCTCCCTTTACCTCCAAAAGTGTAAACTAAAAATGGAATTATGGATGGCCCATGTAGGGCCATCCATAACCATGTAGGTTTTAAAATATTTATTTTTCAAGCTTACATTTCTTAGGTTTAAAGCTATGATAGAAATAATTTACAAATGGAATTTCAAAGCTATTATCTTATTTAAATCCAATTTAGACTTTAATTCTCTTACTATATTGTATATAGTTCATCTTTTCTTTTTTTCTTAAGGAAAACATGAGGTTAGAGAGAATTGTCTTCCAATTCTTTCTCTTACCAAGTTGGCTATGATAAAATTACTTAATATTACTCGGACTCAATTTCCTCTTCTGAAAAATGAAGATGACAGTATTACAATATAGGATATAATTTGCTGATATGTAATAAGTATTGGATTCATTCCCCCTTCATTCCCTTTACCTTTTTTATCCCACGATCTGAAGTGAGTATATCTTGTGACCTCTTGGGTAACATAGTAGATCCTAAGTTTTAATCATTTTGCTTTTCATTTTATTTACAGGCGATTAGATTATAGGTATGCTCAGAATATTATAGAAGCATTTGTGAAAATCCTTTTTTTCTTGTAGAAGGGATCAGAATATTATAGAAGTATTTATGAAAATCCTTTATTTTTTTCTTGTGAAAGGAAAAGTCTAATCCAATAGGCTGTTTGTTGCACTTGTAAAAACCTTTATAGGAAATGTTTGAACCCATGAAACTAATCCTCATGGATTTGTTAGTCCATGTTATTACCACTAATTATAATAACAATTCAATAATTAGAAATTCTATTTTCCTCTTTCAGCAACTTCTTCAAATAGTGAAGCAGAAAACCAATCAAAATTCAGTGGACACTACTTTGAAGTTTACTTTGAGTGCACTTTGGAACCTCACAGATGAATCTCCAACCACTTGCAGACACTTTATTGAAAATCAAGGGTTAGAACTCTTCATGAGGGTTCTAGAGGTTAGAATGGGAATTTAGCTTACAGCTTTGGACATTCATTTATTGATTGATTTGAGCATTTGTTTATTATATTTGGTTCTTTAGTTATAGATATCTCTTTCTTTTTATAGTCATTCCCAACTGAGTCATCCATTCAACAGAAAGTCCTAGGACTTTTGGTAAGATACAAGCATTTCCTGCTAAGTTCAAGCTGTAATTATTTTCTATCTGAGGTATTACATAGAAAAATGCTACTCTGTTTGTAAACACATAATGATGTTAAAAATGTATATCAGTATAATTAAGCGGAAAAAGCAGGCTACAAAGTTACAGATTTAGATTTTCACCATACTAAAAGGAAGAATTACAAATTTTCTTTATATTTTGTGGTATAGTACAAAGCTTCACTGTGAGCATGTTTTACTTATATAATCAGAAAAAAAAAGATCTCATGAAAAATATCACTAATCTATAAATATTCTTAGATTCTATGTCTGGTAATTGATGATTACTACTTAAACAACTGTTTAACAAATCAGATATTCCATAAGTATACTGAATATGTTAAAGTGAGCCCTCTAGGATTTTGAGACACAGAGGAGGATTAGATATTTTATCACTTTTAATCACTGAAACCGAAGTGCCTGTATAGTAAAGGCTGTTTTAGAGCAGACCTCCGCTCTTGAAGAATTAGATCACAGGAGGCATAGGTTAGTAAATTGTAAAAGAAAAGTAGATTAATGTTTATTTTCTAGATGCAGAAGTATGAGAGATGGATTTTTGTGAAAGCTGAGGGCTGGCATTTAAAGAGGACTACCTAGGGACTTCCCTAGTGGTCCAGTAGTTAGGACTTCAGGCTGCCAGCGCAGGGGCATAGGTTTGATCCCTGGTCTGGGAACTGAGATCCCACATCCAGTGGGTTTTGGCCAAAAGACAGAAACAAAACCTAAAAAAAACTATAGTAACTATTTACTATAGTTTTAGTTATATAAAGCAGAAAATGTAAAACTATCTAAATGCCCAGTAATAGGGAAATGTTAAGTAAATTACAGTATTTGATTGTTTTATTCGTGGTTGACGGATTATTACATACGGAATTTGGCTCAAGTCATTATAAGAGGAAAAGGGGAATTTATTTTAAATATTCAGAAAGATCACATAGGGCTTTAAAATTGCTTTTTAAAAAAAATTTCTTAAAGAATACATGCTTACTATACCTAGTGAAACAGTGCAAAGATGTGTTTTAAAAGTATAAGGTTTTGTCCCCAACCTTCCTTTATTTTCATTTCTGTGAAGTAATGTTAATACCTCCTGATGTGCTTCCTTCCATTATCTTTTTCCTTTACTTTGTGATTGAATTTTTTCAATAGTTTGAGATACTGATTCTAGTTTAATTTTTCATGATCAGAGAAAGTACTTTGAGTCCTTTTGAATTTATTGAGACATGTGTGGCCTGGGATATGGTCTTTCCTGGTCAATGTTCCATGTGCTCTTTAGAAGAATGAATATTCTGCTTTTGTTAGAGTGTTTTATATATGTCTATTGGTTGATATGGGATTCCCTGGTGGCTCAGACGGTAAAGCGTCTGCCCGCAATGCGGAAGACCTGGGTTCGATCCCTGGGTTGGGGTGATCCCCTGGAGAAGGAAATGGCAACCCACTCCAGTACTCTTGCCTAGAAAATTCCATGGATGGAGGAGCCTGGTGGGCTATAGTCCATAGGGTCGCAAAGAGTCGGACACGACTGAGTCCACCATAGACTTACTGATTTTCTGCCTACTTGTTCTGTTAGATAGCATTTATCATGTTCTATTAGTTTTTGCTTCCTGTACTTTGAAGTTCTGTTATGAGGTTCAAAAGCTGAATTGCTATGCCCTCTTAATTGATCCCTTTATCATTATGAAATGACACTCTTTATCCCTGGTAATATTCTTTACTTTGAAATCTCCTTTGTCTCCTTAATATAGCCAGTCCGGCTTTGTTTAGACTAACATTGACATGGTTTATCTTTTTCTCTCCTGTTACTTTTAACCTATATTTTTCTTTATATTTAAAGTGTGTTTCTTATAGACAGCATATGCTTTTGCGCCCTGTTTTTTTATCCAGTATGAGAATCTCTTCTTTTTGTTTGGACTGTTTGGATTGTTTACATTTAATGTAATTATTGGTATGGCTATATTTGAGTTCATCAGCTTGGTGTTTGTTTTCTGTTTGTCCCATCTTTTTTTTTTTTTTTTTTCTTTTTCTGCCTTTTTTTGTTTTGAGTTTAATAATGTTGTTTGATTTCCTTTCTTGGTTTATTAGCTATTACTTTGATTTGCTCAGTTAATGATTATTGTGAGTTTATAGTATACATTTTTAATCACAGTCTACCTTTAAGTGATTTTATATGATTTCATATATATTATAAAAACCTTTAAAATAGTAGATTCCCATTTCTGCTCTTTATGTCATCATTGTCATGTATTTTACTTTTATATATGTAACAAACCAATAAACATTGTTTTTTATATCAGTTATCTTTTCAGTTCAGTTCAGTCGCTCAGTCGTGTCCGACTCTTTGCGACCCCATGAATCGCAGCACGCCAGGCCTCCCTGTTCATCACCATCTCTCGGAGTTCACTCAGACTCACATCCATTGAGTCCGTGATGCCATCCAGCCATCTCATCCTCGGTCGTCCCCTTCTCCTCCTGCCCCCAATCCCTCCCAGCATCAGAGTCTTTTCCAATGAGTCAACTCTTCGCATGAGGTGGCCAAAGTACTGGAGTTTCAGCTTTA
>SJYT01081720.1:837806-911950 GCA_006410635.1 Cephalophus harveyi
CATCTCTTGTTTGACCACTTCCAATTTGCCTTGATTCATGGACCTGACATTCCAGGTTCCTATGCAGTATTGCTCTTTACAGCATCGGATCTTGCTTCTATCACCAGTCACATGCACAACTGGGTATTGTTTTCGCTTTGGCTCCATCCCTTCATTCTTTCTGGACTTATTGCTCCACTGATCTCCAGTAGCATATTGGGCACCTACTGACCTGGGGAGTTCCTCTTTTGATATCCTATCATTTTGCCTGTTCATACTGTTCATGGGGTTTTCAAGGCAAGAATACTGAAGTGGCTTGCCATTCCCTTCTCCAGTGGACCACGTTCTGTCAGCCCTCTCCACCATGACCCTCCCGTCTTGGGTTGCCCTGCAGGCATGGCTTGGTTTCATTGAGTTAGACAAGGCTGTGGTCCTAGTGTGATTAGATTGACTAGTTTTCTGTGAGTATGGTTTCACTGGTTGTAGCCATTGTGAAATTTAATTCACTTTGTTGGTTACTAGATTTTATTGTTTTCCTTTAAAGAGTCTTAGACTTTGTTCTGGTATTCAGTTAAGCTCCTCACAGATCAGGTTGTTCCATTCAAAGCTTACTTATAGGCATACCTCATTTTATTTATTTGACAAATACTGTGTTATTTTCCAAATTGAAGATTTGTGGCAAGTCTGTTGGCACCATTTTTCTAACATTATTAGCTCACTTTATGTTTCTGTGTCACATTTTGATTATTCTTGTAACATTTCAAACTGTTTCATTATTGTTACATTTGATATGGTGATCTCTGATCAGTGATGTTTGATGTTACTACTGTATCTAGTTCAAGGGCTCAGATGATGGTTAGAGTCTTTTAGCAATAAAGTATTTAATAATCAAGGTATTTACAGTGCGTTTTTTTTTTAACGTAATGCTGTTGCATACTTATTAGACTACAATATATATAGTATAAACATAACTTGTGTGTGTACTGAAAACTAAGCAGTTTTGTGTGGGTCCCTTGATTGCAGTGTTCATTTTTTTGTGATTGTCAGAAACCAAACCCACAATCTCCAAGGTATGCTTATATTTGCTTTGTTAGAGTAGCTTCAGATCAGCCTTTCCCCTATTGCTTAACCCCAGTTACCCCACTATACTCAAATGCTTTGTTTAGATGAGATCCCTTCACTCTGGCTGGTAAAAATGTAAATTATTCCTAAACCTGTGTGACTTTGGGATTTGTTCATGTATTGCTTTCTGGTGGTTCTTTCCCTAGGTTCATGGGGTTTCATTTCACATCAGTAGTCAGCCAAAGATTTTAGGGGATCCTCCTGCAGATGTCTTTTTCTTTGGAAATTTTTTCCTTTTTATTACTCTGTTCTATAGATTTTTGCTGCCTTAGTCACCCTGCACACAGATCCTTATCACTTCACCTCAGCAAAACTGTCAGATTTTTAGATTCCCCTTATATGCACAGCAATCTAGAAACTGCCCTATTTGAATATCTTCTCTTGTATCTATACAGGGATCAGATTCCCTGTATAGCTATCCCATTGTCTCATAGCTATTGTCCATTCTCTCATATATTTTGGCTGGTTTCCCAGTAACTTGTTTATTACAACAAAGAAAGGCCCATGATTCTTTTGATGCTCTGTTCCAGATATTTCTCGTTGGTTTTTGTTTTAATGATGCTGTCTTTGCATTTTCGTGTGTGTGTGTTTTAAACTTCTTAAATCAGGTACTATCTTGTAGTTGTATGAGATTCTTGCGGGAGTCTAATTCACTACTGTGTATTTGATGATTCTCATTCATTATGGATTATTTTCATTGTGAATTGTAATTTAGCATTTTCTGTGAGGCTTTGAGTTCAAGATGTGCCCTTCTCAGAGGGTCTTTGTATTTCTTTCTACCAAGCTTGGAGGAGATGGAGGACTACCTTTGTTTGTTTGTTTATTTATTTTGACCACACCACACAGTTTGTGGGATTTTAGTTACCCAGCCAGGGGTTGAACCCAGGCCCTTTGGAATGAAAGCACAGAGTCCTAACCATTGGACTGCCAGGGAATTCCCTTATTTGTTTATTTTAAAAGGTATATATTTATTTCCTTTTTTTGTCTCTGTAAAATGATACATGCTGTGTAAAAAATACGAATATGGAAGAATATAAAAAATAAACGTGAGATGCCTTTTCTTGTTTGAATATGTCAGATTAGAGAGGGGCATAGGAGACTTTGATTAATCATTTATGGTGATGGAAAAATACAGGATTATGTACATTCATGTAGTGGGTAAAGTTATACCTGTCTCTTCTGTCTACCCTCTTTTTGGTGGTTGGAAAAGAGAACTTAGTCTTTACAGAGGATGCATTTGGACATGATGCCTTTCCTTTTCACTTGTCATAGAATGACTTAAGCTAGGGAGTAAATAGTTTCTTAACAATGTAAAGGCCAGGGTTTTTGGTTCCTAAGAATTGGAATCAGTGTGTTAGGAAAAGAATTATGATTTCATAGTAGATCAGATGGAGTTTTGAGAAAGAGGATTAATCTTCAGAATAGTGAGCTAAGTTGGGTCTTATACTGTTTTGGAGAAACTCAAGCACAGCCTAAATTGTAAACCCCTCGATTGTTTCCCATGTGAGTAGAGGTCTTCCTTATGTACTGCCTAGGCAAGCCATCATATCCCACCTCTAGGTAAAACACCTACCTTCCACAGGCCAGCAGGCAAATTTTGACATTCAGTGGAGGTCCTAGGCTATGAAGTTTTTAAGACAGAGGATCACTATATTGCTCATGTAAATGAATGCTGTCCTGTCTTCATCTTACTTAGGCCCTCTACATTACTTAGAACTACTAATCCTTTCACCCTTTAAAAAAAATTGCTTATTTTTGGCTGTACTGGGTCTTTGTTGTTGTGTGGGCCTTTCTCTAGTTGGGGTGCGCAGGGGCTACTCTCTAGTTGCAGGGCACTGGGTTCTCATTGCACTGGCTTCTCGTTGCAGTGGCTTCTCTGTTGCAGAGCATGTGCTCCAGAGAGTGTGGGTTCAGTAGTTGCAGCACACAGGCTCAGTAATTGTGGCTCACGGGCTCTAGAGTGCAGGGCTCAGTAGTTGTGCACGGGCTTAGTTGCCCCGTGGCACGTGGAATCTTCCTGGACCAGGGATTCAACCCATGTTCCCTGCATTGGCAGGCAGATTGTTAACCCCTGGGCCACCAGGGAGGTACCCCTTTCATCCTTTTGATGTACTCACCTATCTCTGCTTTCTAGATACCAAACTTTCCCCTTACCTTTCCTGCTGTTTTCCTCCTACTTCTCTTATGGTTGCTCTCAGGTTGGAGTTTCCCCAGACCACACAGATGGTGTAAATTTGAACTACAGTCTTGCCTGAGGGCAGGCCCCTGTTTATAAAGTACAAGGGAAGACTTTTCCCTTTAGGCCAGAGCCCAGATCGCAATAGGCTTCTTTCTTATGTCTCTTTGTCAGGCCACCCTTTTATTGAAGTGTAATGCTTTGAAAATTCTTGCATTGTATGCAAAGTATTAGTATCTCTGGTCCTTACTTCCGACCAAGCATGGCTGTTAAACCCAGTTCTCTTGCACCCTGCCCGCCCCCCACTGCTGTGAGCCAGAGATAGCCTGTTAGGCCTAGTTTGATTTCCTGTTTACATTTTATCCCAGACAAAAAAGTTACATATTTAAAGTTTGCTTGCGGTTTTTTCACCCAGCACAACTAGATATTGTACAGCAGGAAATTTTTAGGTTATCTAGTTCACTAATTCACTTGAAAAGAAACTACTGTTTCTTTATTTTATTGTTTGGGGTGGAGAGGAATAAAATCACCTCTAATCCCACAGTGCTAACACAGCAACAGTCTTCACCTTTTGTCCATACACATTTAAATCATTGCAGTGTCATTTAGCCATTTACTATACATAATTATTTTAATTTTTCTATTTTTTTCCCCCAGAACAATATAGCTGAAGTCCAAGAATTGCATTCTGAATTAATGTGGAAGGATTTTATAGACCACATCAGTAGTCTTCTACATAGTGTTGAAGTGGAAGTCAGTTACTTTGCAGCTGGAATTATTGCCCACTTAATATCTAGAGGTGAACAAGCTTGGACATTGAGTCGCAGCCAGAGGAATTCCCTTCTGGATGATCTGGTAGGGTAACTTGCTGTTTTCTGGAAGAATACAAACAACATTCATAATGATTAAACTATCAAAGCCTCATCATGCAATACTAAATAAATATTATAATCCTTTCCGTGTGTCTTGTGTCTTTCAGCATTCAGCTATTTTGAAATGGCCAACTCCAGAGTGTGAGATGGTAGCATACAGGTAATTAGCAAGATAATTAATATTAAGCCAACCTAGTCATGTTGCTTGCCTGGAGGTCGTTCCTATTAGATGTATGATTGTTTTCCTAGTGAGGGAAACCAAATGTAAATCAGATATAATTTACTCTTATGCTAATTTCATAGAATGCTCTAAAATCAAAGATGAAAATACTTTTTAAAAAAAAGATGAAAGTACTTAAATCTGCATTGGAAAATAATGAAAAACTTCCAGAGGAAGTAGATTGTGAACTGAGTTTTAAGTAGGGACAGATGATTTTAGGAAGAGTATGAATGCAAGGAGGTGTAGAAGAAGAGAACACATTTAAAGAACTAGAAGCAGCGCCTGATTTGTTTAGGGAAGCAGTTTGTAATTATTAAAGTGCATACTGGATTCTAACTTTACTTATGACAAGTGATCTGATAGATAAGTTACTAATATACCTGAATATTCCAGATTGCTGCATAAACATTATCATTACAGTTTATTTTGTTGTCTATTTTATAAATGCTGATGCTGCCAGTACTTTTTATTCCAGTATGTTTTGCCCATTTTGGGGCAGAAGACTAGAAGAAATAGGCTTAATTTTGGACCTCCTTCATGATGTTCAATTGGTTAGTTATCAACTAACTTCTTATCTAGGTTTACAAACCAAGGTCTACTGTTCTTCAGAATGTGTATCTTCAAGACCAAAAGGTGCTTTTGAGAAAAAGTACATTGTTCTGATCACCTTCTATCTTCTGCACCAAGACTTTTGTTTGAGTACAATCCTTTATCAGATGGCTAAGACAAAGGAACGATGTTCTATAAAGAGTCATTTATATTAATTTAAAAATAGAAGGATGAAATTTCTGGAGTGAAAAGTTCAGGAATCATTGCTCTAGAAAATGACGCAAAGTATAAGATGTAACTTTTATTCTTTTCTTTTGAACTTTTAGGTCCTTTAATCCATTTTTCCCATTACTTGGCTGTTTCACAACACCCGGAGTCCAGCTATGGGCAGTTTGGGCCATGCAACATGTCTGCAGCAAGAATCGTATGTACCAAAAGAGAACTGTGTTTGAATGTAATTCTTGTCCTTCAGCTATATTGTTCTGGAAAAAAAGAAGCTATAAAATTAAAATGATATGTATATTCAGTGTTTAGGACATTGCTGCCAGCACCCATAGTGTGTGGAAAAGTAAACTTTTTAAATCAGGTTTCATATCTTTTTTATTTTCATTATTCTTTTTTGAAGGCTGTGATGTGATGTATCTCTCTGTTAGTATTTATTAATATAAACTCATTCCATAGGTGATTTGAAATATTAAAAAGAAGCACATAAATATACCTTAATAGTAAAGTATAAATTAAGTTTTCTTAAGTTAAAAATCAGATCCAAGGAAAAATAATTTGAAAAAAATTAAAAGATAGAGGGAAGATAGTAGAATTTAGATATGTAGGCCATTCATAGTAATTGATATACTCTCTGTGACTGGACTGCAAGTGATCAGCTACATGGTTCTCTTTCTATATATAAGAGGGAAGAACATTATATGTCTTCAAAGGGGTATAAAGCTTTTCTGCACAATTAAGTACAAGTTAAGTTTCTTTTATAGAGTCTTAATAGGGGCTGTGTTATGAATGACCTTATATAAGAATGTGAGAGTCATTTTTTTAACAATAGTTTTTTAGCAAGTAGCGACTTCACTTTCACTTTTCACTTTCAAGCATTGGAGAAGGAAATGGCAACCCACTCCAGAGTTCTTGCCTGGAGAATCCCAGGGACGGGGGAGCCTGGTGGGCTGCTGTCTACGGGGTCGCACAGAGTCAGTTGGACACGACTAAAGTGACTTAGCAGCAACAGCAGTACTCTTTTGTTATATTCTTTCTTGTTGCATTCTTTGATGAACACATATCACAAAAAAGAGAACTCAATAAAAGTTCTTCTTTGTCAGGTGGATAGAGGAAGATGGTTTAGGGAATGGGAAGCGACAGAGAAAACCACCTTGTACCCACCTAAACCTCCACCTGGAAGCTTTTCTGCCTCCTCCTACTAAATTCCTGGAGCAGAGCTGTTCATTCATAAACATAAGATTGCCTCATTAGCTACACTAAACTGCCTCTGCTATAAATTTTTTTTTTCCTTTCTCTGTACCTTTAGGTTCTGAGAACTCTCAGTATTTTTTTTTTTTTAAACAGTCTGTTGATTTTATACCCAGCCTCTAATCTCCAGGCTTCTTTCCTCATTACTTTTCACAGACTCATAGGAGAAAATAAAACATAATAAATAAATAACAGTGCATTTGCATTTAACTGGTACCATTTTTGTGACTGCTCTTAGGTGTTGGTGTTTTTTCAGGTTTACTCTGTGAAGTGAGTACTCTGAAGAATTTATTCTATAATGCACTGTAATTTGGAGATTGTTAGATTATTTTATCTCCAACTCAGGTGGTTCAGGTTCCTACTTTCTTGCTTCCCTGTTTATATTTAAATGGAATTTACTTCTCAGTGTGCACTAAAAAGTTTTAATGCACTAAAAAGCTTATAGCTTTGAAAAATTAAGAGTTAGTGTAGCATAGTGATTAAGAGCACACAGACTATTAATACCTGGATTCAAATCATGTTCTACCACTTACCATGTATGCCATCTTGAGCAAATTATTAAATCTAGGACTTCAGTTTCCACATTTGTTAAATGGAAATAATAATAGTACCTGTTTCACACATTATAATGAGCATGTTCCCATATTTGGGGAAATTTTTGGCAACATGATTTACAATAATCACTTAATCTTTATTTTATGGTGTATTACTTTCCTAAGGCAAGTGTAACTAAGTACCAAAAATGGGTGGCTTAAAATAACAGGAACATTTTGTCACTCTGTTCTGGAGGCTTAGAAGTCTAAAGGTGTGAGTAGGGCCATGCTTTCTCTGACAGCTCCAGGGGAGGACCCTTCCTTGCCTCTTCCAGCTTCTGGTGTTTGCTGCTCCGTCTGTCTTCATATCATCGTCTTCTGTGTGTGTGTGTGTCTGTTTCTGTGTCCAGATCTCCCCTTTTCATAAGAACATCAGTCATGTTTGATTAGGGCCTACCCCAGTGGTATCATGTAACTTCACTAATTACATCAGCCACACCCCTGTTTCCACATGAGGTTTCATTCTGAAGTACCGGGCCTTAGCGGGTGTTAGGACTTTAACCTATCTTTTGAGGGAGATAATTTAACCCATAACATATGGCTATACATTTATTAAACTTACCTAGCTACATCCCTATTGATGAACATTTAGGTAGTCTACCTTTTAATTTAAAAATTATACTCAAATGCTTGTTTTTACAGAGATATTCATTGCATCATTATTTATAGTAGGAAGTAACTCTAAGTAGCCTAGAAGTTCAGCACTAGGGGAATGTAAAATAATGTTGAAACATCCAGACAGTGGAATTATAAGAAGAAGAAGAAGACATGATAGAAAAGTATATGAGCAGAAACTTATATTCTGGGTCAGGACAGAGTAACTGGTACCATAGTACTCACCAACCATAAACAATAGAAAAATGTGGGGGAAATTTGAAAGTTTGTTCTGGACTTAGACAAAAGATTGCAAGGATTCTGATCCTTGAAAGGAAGAAACAAATGAGAGGGCTTTGTCACCTGGTTCTTCTTGGCCATGCCTCCTCCAGGGGCTTGAGGAACATGGTGGAGACTGGAACAAAGGGATGGAGAACAGCCACAGGCGAGGGGCGTTCCTAGTGGCCCAGGGAAAGAAGGAAGCTGGCTTGCTGTAAGAATCACAGATCCACGAATGGAAGCCAGCCTTTTCTAGTCAACACAGCTTTGCCCAAAGCCCAAAGAAAGTCTGTTTCTTTGCCCAAAGAAATGTCTACCCTGGCCACAGAGCAGAGCAGACAGCCTTCTACCTCCTGGAGGAGATGGACACAGGATAGGCAGGGAGGGCTGTTGCAGAAGAGGACGAAAGTAGCTGTTTCTTGAATGAATAAGAACGTGTCCAGGGAGGTGGTGTTGAAGATGGCCACAGTGGCCAGTATGGGGAGTCTGGGAGGCCAGGACCCCTCATTACCTCTGCCATAGGGCCAGTCTCCACTTGGGCATGGGCAGGGCTGCCCTATGTCATGCCAGGCACAGACACCCTTAGGGAAGATTTCAGTGGGTCCAGGGATGAGGGTTGGTACATCGATTAGGAGAGGGCAGCCTGAGGGGGTAGTGGCAGAGACCTCTCAGAATTGTAATCAGGGTCCCCAAGGTGAAGAGATGCTAGACCATCCCAAACTGGGAGAGGCCTCTGTTTTGGCAACCCTGAGTCCACTCTTGGTGGGCAGCTCACCCCTCATATACACGGACATGTGAATGGGCCTGCATACATCCAAAGGGGCATGTGCTCAAGTAGATAACCACACACTGATGTGGCCTGCCCCAGCCCACATGCCGCACCACCCTCAGACTCTGGAGTTCCCCTCTCCGAGACCTGCCTCCAGTGTGCCTATATCTGAGGGTCTCCAGTGTGCCTATATCTGAGGGTCTCCCCAGCAGGGCACAGGCGGGGTGACTGGACTGCTATGGGCCCTTGGGGGGTGGAAGAGGGTCGGGAGGCTTGGGGAGGTGGGTGGGGAAGCAGGCCCTGCTGTTTGCCATCAGATCACACTGTGTGCTGAGAGTCAGGCATAGAACAAGCTCCACAGACTCCCTGACTTTCTTCCTGGAGGCATTTACTGGAGTAGCATAGGGGAATCAAGTACAGCTCAGCAGTTTCACTGGATGGAGGAGACAAAAATCAGAGTGCAGCAAGACTGAGGTGCCTGGAATTTGGGGGCAGAACAATGCAGTTACATCTAGAAAGAACTCCAGAAATCTTCATAGGAGTTTCTTAAGTCTTAGGCTGAATACTAAGCTGTGCATGCCTAGAATGAGACTCCTTGAGGCCAAATACCAAAGAGCTGCTAACTGAACAACATGAGCTTACACAGGGTTGGAAAATATTTAAATTCCAAACAGTGGAAAGAACGTAATACCTAGGGCTTTCACTGCAGATGCCAGAAGAGCCAGAGAGATTAGCCCTAAATTAAAGGCTTCTCCAAGGCAACCCTACAAAGCTTAGAAAACAAATCTTGAAATGATCGAGCTGCTCTGTAAAAACTGTCTGCCAGAGAAAAACTAAGCAGTCTTTTAAAAAAGACAACAAAGTCTACACTCAACAATATGTTTAGTTATATGATGGATTGTTAGATGAGAGAAGAAGCAGAAAAATATGATCTATAACCAAGAGCAAAATCAGACAGTTGAAACAAACCCAGAAATGATAGTGATGATGGGATTAACAGGGGAAAATTAAAAACATTTTTCATAGATATGGTTCAAGATTTTAAAGAAAATATGAATACCAAAAGGAAGAAAAGTGAAGTATAAAAAATAAATAAAAATTTAACATGAAAAATATCTTGGTGAGCTTAAGAGTAGATACACAGAAGAAAAAAGTTCAGTGAAATTGAATACAAAGCAATAGAGAATATCCAAACTCAAAGAAAGCTGTTTTTTTTTGTTTTTTTTTTTTTTAAAAAAGGAACACCAGAAGTATCCTGATATAAATACCAGGCAAAGACATAAGAAAAGAAAATTAGTGAACACTATATCTCATGAGCATAGATGAGGATATTCTTTATTAAAAATGTTAACAAACAGAACCTAACAGTGTATAAAAGGGAGGTTACTCCAAGAATGCAAAGTTGGTTTAAGATTTGAAAATCAATGTTTCTTCCTATTACCAGACCAGGAAAGAAAAGCAATCTCATCATCTCTATTGATGCAGAAAGGCAGACCATTGGCCACTGCCCATGAAAGCACCGGATTTTTACTACTATTCAATTTTTCTATCCTTGCTGGGAAAACAGTTTGCAGTTCCTTCTACAGAAGTGTTTTGATTTTACCTTTTTCAGTCAGAGTGATGACCTTCCAAACAGAGTGTCGTCTGTTTACCTTGGAGTTGCTGTCTACAAATCAGGCTGCCCTTTGTTGGTTATTGGAGAGCTGATTATGTGCCACTGTCCAAGTGACCATAGAATCTGGCAGCTCCTTGTGCAGTTCCAAAGCCAGTACTAGTGAGAAAGATGCTCCCTTCTCATGTGTATCCCCTCCTTACATTCTCCAGGTAGAATGACCCTATGTAAGCTGATGCCATCGTATTATTTAACTCTTCTGAGCATTGTCACTCCCATTAGCGTGTTTCTCTGATGTTACTCAAAAACACTGTGGCTCTTTCAGGTTTGAAGATCATTGTTTGTCCTTCAGTCATAAGGGTAACTTCAATTAATGTCAAATAGTAAGGTAGAAGGCAATGGCAACCCACTCCAGTACTCTTGCCTGGAAAATCCCATGGACAGAGGAGCCTGATAGGCTGCAGTCCATGAGGTCGCTAAGAGTTGGACATGACTGAGCGACTTCACTTTCACTTTTCACTTCCATGCATTGGAGAAGGAAATGGCAACCCACTCCAGTGTTCTTGCCTGGAGAATCCCAGGGACAGTGGAGCCTGATGGGCTGCTGTCTATGGGGTTGCACAGAGTCGGACACGACTGAAGCAACTTAGCAGCAGCAGCAGCAGCAGCAAGGTAGAAAATGCCCTTAAATGGAAATTCTTAGTCCAAAGTCCCAGTAGTCATCTCTGGTAGGCTCACAGGCTTTTGCCATAACCCCCCTAGCCTGTCCTTCACATAGGGCTATCACGCAGAGTAGCACTCCAGCTTCTGTTCCACACTATGTTGGCTGGGGCAGTCTTACTCCCCATTTTAGCGTATCTAATTAACATTGCTTGAAAGAAGGATTTATATGCTTTCTGTTTTATGATGTTAGGTAGGGAAACATTCCCCAGTCAGTAAAATCTTCATCCTCATAATACAGTCAGATAAAAGAAATTCACAAACCAATTCTACAAACTTTTACCTTAATTCTGTTAATCCTTATATTCCTAACTGTAGCCTCCATTAGGATTTCATCCACATATTTTAATCTTACAATACTGAGTAGGAGAGTGTTCCCCAGCCAGACTGAATACCTCATTTCCATAAAATATTCAGGTAGAAGAGGCACAACTTCTTTCTAGAGAGTCAGTTTAAACATTCCAACTTTCATAATCCTATCAATCCTTACATTTTTATTTTTTCTCAGTCTAATTGTAGCCCACATCAGGGCTTCACCAGTGGGTTTTGGTAACTTCTCTACTTCTTGACTAAATTACCCACTCTTGTGCAAAATTCTTTAAGTCCCCAGTAGGGAGTCAAGCCAAGGAATCCTGGCCTTTTGTCAGTCTTTGTCTTGATTAGATGAAAGAAATACTGGTCAGGTTTGGATCCATCTCTAAATGCCATTGGTAACTTTAACCTTTAGTAACCATAGCTCTGACTATACAGTGATATCTGTGCTTTTTAATGTGTTGTCTTATCACTGACTATACAGTGATATCTGTGCTTTTTAATGTGTTGTCTAGGTTTGTCATAGCTTTTCTTTCTTACAAGGAGCAAGTCTCTTTTAATTTCATGGCTGCAGACACGGCCTGCAGTGATTTTGGAGCCCACAAAAAGGAAATCTGTCAGTTTCTACTTTTTCCCCATCTGTTTGCCATGAAGTGATAGGACCAGATGCCACGATCTTTGTTATTTGAATGTTGAGTTTTAAGCCAGCTTTTTCACTCTCCTCTTTCACCTTCATCAAGAGGCTCTTTAGTTCCCCTTTGCTTTCTGCCATTAGAGTGGTATCATCTGTATATCTGGTTGTTGATATTTCTCTTGACAGTCTTTATTCCAGCTTGTCATTCATCCAGCCCAGCATTTCACATGATGTACTCTGCATATAAGTTAAATAGCAGGGTAACAATATTCAGCCTTGATGTACTCCTTGCGCCATTTTGAACCAGTCTGTTGTTCCATGTCCAGTTCTAACTGTTGCTTCCTCACCAGCATACAGGTTTCTCAGGACGCAGGTAAGGTAGTTATGATCCACATAGTCTGACTTTAGCGTAGTCAGCGAAGCAGAAGTAGATGTTTTTCAGAAAGTCCCTTGCTTTTTCTGTGATTCAAAGGATGTTGGCAATTTGATCTCTGGTTCTTCTGCCTTTTCTAAATAAATCCAGCTTCTACATCTGAAAGTTCTCGATTCATGTATTAATGAAGCCTAGCTTGAAGGATTTTGAGCATTACCTTGCTATCATGTGAAATGAGTGCAGTTGTACAGTAGTTTGAACATTGTTTGGCATTGCCTTTCTTTGGGACTGGAATGAAAACTGACCTTTTCCAATCCTATGGCCGCTGCTGACGTATTGAGTGCAGCACTTTTAATNATTAATGAAGCCTAGCTTGAAGGATTTTGAGCATTACCTTGCTATCATGTGAAATGAGTGCAGTTGTACAGTAGTTTGAACATTGTTTGGCATTGCCTTTCTTTGGGACTGGAATGAAAACTGACCTTTTCCAATCCTATGGCCACTGCTGACGTATTGAGTGCAGCACTTTTAATAGCATCATCTTTTAGGATTTGAAATAGCTCAGCTGGAATTCCATCACCTCCACTAGCTTTGTTCGTAGTAATACTTCCTAAGGCCCACCCGACTTCACGTTCCAGGATGTCTGGCTCTAGGTAAGTGACCATACCATCATGTTTATTTGGGTCATTAAGACCTTCTATGTATATTTCTTCTTGTATTCTTGCCACCTCTTCTTAATCTCTTGTACTTCTCTTAGGTCCTTGCTGTTTTTGTCCTTTATTTTGCCCATCTTTGCATGAAATGTTCCTTAGTATTTCCAATATTCTTGAAGAGGTCTCTAGTCTTTTCCTATTCTGTTGTTTTCCTCTGACTTCTTTGCATTATTCATTTACAGAAGACTCTTATTTCTCCTTGCTGTTCTGTGGAACTCTGCATTCAGTTGGGTTTATCTTTCCCTTACTCCTTTGCCTCTCACTTCTTTTCTTTTCTCAGCTATCTATGAGGCCTCCTCAGACAACCACTCTGCCTTCTTGCATTTCTCTTTCTTTGGGATGGTTTTGGTCACCACCTCCGGTACAATGTTATGAATCTCTGTCTACAGTTCTTTGGGCACTCTGTCTACCAGATCTAATGCTTTGAATATATTATTCTCCTTTACTGAATAATCATAAGGGATTTGATTTAGGTCATACCTGAATGGCCTAGTAGTTTTCCCTACTTTCTTTAGTTTAAGCGAAATCTACAATAAGAATCTGATGATCTGAGCCATGGTCAGCTCCAGGTCTTGTTTTTGCTGACTCCATAGAGCTTCTCCATCTTCAGCTACAAAGAATATAATAAAACTGATTTCAGTGTTGACTGTCTGGTGATGTTCATTTGTAGAGTTGTCTCTAGCGTTGTTGGAAGAGGGTGTTTGATATGACAGTACTCTGTTAGCCTAATCCCTTGAATTTATTTATCACCTCTACTGTATTGGGTCAAAATGTTTTCCAGTCATATGTCTGATAAAGTGCTTGTGTTCAAAATATATCATGTACTCTGAAAACTTACGATAAGAAAACAAAGTGAGTCGAAAAACAAAAGAATGGACAAAAGAGTTGAATAGTCTCTTTACCAAAGCTTTACAGATGACAGGGGGGCTTCCGGGGTGTCCCGTGGTTAAGAATCTGCCTTGCAATGCAGAGGATGCAGGTTTGATCCCTGGTTAGGAAAGGAAGAGCCTCCATGCCACAGAGCAACTAGCCCGTGTGCTGCAACTACTGAAGCCTGCATGGCACAACTTGAGATCCATGCACCGCAGCAAAAGATCCTGCATGACACAACGAAGATCACATGTGCTACAACTAAGACCTGACACAGCCTAATAAATTAAAAAAAAAAAAAAAAGAGTTACAGGTGGCAAATAAACACACATGAAAAGATGCTCAACATCATTAGGATATATGTATAGATCAATGCAATAGAATTGAGAGTCCACAACTAGACCCATTCATCTATGGCCAAATGATTCTTGACAAGGGTGCCAAGACTATTCAGTGGGAAAAGAACGTGTTTTTCAGCCAATGGTGCAGAGAAAACTGAGTAGGCACGTGTTAAAGAAGGAACTTGCATGCTTACCTCATGCCATGTATGAAAATTAACTCAAAAATGGGTTATTGGCCTAAGTATAAAAACTGCATTTATATATGCATAAATACATAAAACTTTTAAAAGAAATAGATATAAATCTTTATGACACTGGATTAAGCAGTGTTTTCTTATTTAGAACACCAAAAGCATAAGTGATAAAAGAAAAACTAGTCTAATCGGATTTAATAAAAATTTTTAACACATTTGTGCTTTAAAGGACATCATCAACAAGGTGAAAAGACTACTCAGAATGGTTGAAAATATTTGCAAATTATATACGTAATGAGGGACTTGTTTTTAAAATGTATAAACACAATAATAAAAAGAAAAGTGACCCAGTTTAAAAACTGGCAAAAAATCTGAATAGACATGTCTTAAGAAAAATATACAAATGGCCAATAAGCAGATTAAAAGCAGTTCAACATTGTTAGAAAAATAGAAATTAAAACCACAATGAGATACCACTTTATACCTGCTAGGAAGGCTGCCTATAATCAAAAAGATGGACAGTGGCATGTGTTGATGAAACAACTGTCTCATTCATTGATGATGAGATTGAAAAATTATACAGTCATTTCAGAAGACAATTTGCTGATTTCTTATAAAGTTAAACATACATTTAGCCTAGCATTTTAGGTGTTTCCTCAAGATAAATGAAATGAAAAGTTCACAGAAAAACTTATAATTATAGGATGATTATAGCATTTTTAGTCATTGTAACGAAACGCTGGGGGTCAGGGGAGAACATCCAACAAATGTCCAGTACAGTAACATTAAAAATATGTGGCGTGTTCAATACAATGGAATATTTCTCAGCTTAAAGCAAAAGAACTACTACATACAGGTAACAACTTGAATACATCTTAAAAACATCATGTTGAACAAAAGTAGACAGACACAAAAGATTACATACTGGGTGAGTCCACTCATATGAAGTCCTAGGCAAAAATCTACATCGCAGAAATTAGAACAGTGGTTGCTTGGGATGAGAGGTGCAAGGGAGATTGACTGCAAAGGTGCACAAGGAAACTTTTTTGTTGTTGAAAATATTCTATATCCTGATTGTGTTGGTGGTTACACCAAGTGTATCTGTTGTTCGTGTTCAGTATCTCCTGGAGTTTGCTCAAATTCATGTCCAATGAGTTGGTGACATTATCCAACCATCTCATCCTCTGCCTCATATAACTATAGATTAAATTGGGTGTATTTATTGCATGTAAATTAGACTTTAATAAATATGACTAGTGCTCTCTTCGGCAGCACATATACTAAAATTGGAACGGTACAGAGAAGATTAGCATGGCCCTGCGCAAGGGTGACACGCAAATTCGTGAAGTGTTCCTTTTTTTTTTTCGGAAAAGGCTATGGCACCCCACTCCAGTACTCTTGCCTGGAAAATCCCATGGGCAGAGGAGCCTGGTAGGCTGCAGTCCATGGGGTCACGAAGAGTCGGACACGACTGAGCGACTTCACTTTGACTTTTCACTTTCATGCATTAGAGAGGGAAATGGTAGCCCACTCCAGTGTTCTTGCCTGGAGAAGCCCAGGGACGGGGGAGCCTGGTGGGCTGCCATCTATGGGGTCACACAGAGTCGGACACGACTGAAGCAACTTAGCAGTAGCAGCAAATATGACTAAAACTAAAAAAATTTTAAAGACACATGTACAATAAATTCCCTGGTGTTTCAGTGCTTAAGGACCCTGTACTTTAACTACCTAGGGTCCTGTTTCAGTCCCTGATCGGGGAACTAAAATCCCACAAGCCAAATAGCACAGCCCTCTCCCTACCCCCACCCCCTCAAAAAAAGCATGTGTGCAAAAAAATATTTTTTTAAGTTTTAAGAATGTTTTATTTGTTTAGGCTGCATTGTGTGTTCTGTTGCGTGCCAGCTTTTTCTGGTTAAAGCAAGCAGGGCTACTCTTTAGCTGTTGTGCTCAGGCTTTTCATTGCCGTGGTTTCTATCGTTGTAGAGCATGGGCTCTAGGGTGCAAGGGCTAAGTTGCCTCAGGGCATGTGGAATCTTCCCAGTCCGAGGATCAGAACCTGTGTCCCCTGCATTAGCAGGCAGATTATCAACCACTGGACCACCAGGGAAGTCCAAAAAAAAATTTTTTTTAAATAATGATCATTGGCATATACAATATGACTACCATTAAAATTTTTTTTAATGTTGGAAATGAATTAAAGTACCTATCTTACCCATGTTTTGGGGTCAAAGATTTTATGGACTGCCTGTCTTATGGTTATGATTTATATATAGATTATATAATATATATATATAATGTTATGAGTGTTATCTATGACCTATATGTGAGTCCTGTAGTGTAGTGTAACATCATTGCAGAGACATTTATCAACCTCTAACTTATGTTAATGGGCAGTAATAAAACAGCTTAAATTTAAGCAAATAAGTAAAAATTATTCCACACAAAAGGCAGTTAAGTGTTTTAAGGAAAACTCTTTCTCCTGTTTTCTTTCAGCCTCAAGGTACTGCAGCATGCTGATTGAGGAAGGAGGGTTGCAGCATTTATACAACATCAAAGAACACGAACAGACTGATCCCCATGTCCAACAGATTGCTGTGGCCATTCTGGACAGCTTAGAAAAACACATTGTACGCCATGGGAGGCCACCTCCCTGTAAAAAGCAGTCCCAGGCCAGACTAAATTGATAGCCATAGGTAATTGGATAATGGAGTCACAGAAATTCTTTTTGTGATAAGTTCACTTGGAATAGCTTACCCTCTGTGATGTTTTAGGGGTTTCTATGATAAGAGTCATGAGATGAGTATGGGATTGACAATGTACAGTACTGCCCATGTGAACAGTCTCTGATTTGTCTTGTGATTTTTAACTTATTAGGCAAGAAGGGTC
This sequence comes from Cephalophus harveyi, assembly GCA_006410635.1. NCBI lineage: Eukaryota > Metazoa > Chordata > Mammalia > Artiodactyla > Bovidae > Cephalophus > Cephalophus harveyi. The sequence goes on from SJYT01081720.1 coordinate 855,088, forward strand.
TCTTTCCTTCATCATTGCCTTTTAGGAAGATTTCCACATCTTTCAGTGTTTGAACTTACCTGTGCTTAAAATTCTACAGTTTTATGATGAAGTTTGCACGAACCCTTAGGCCAGACTTTTCTGATTTTAAAGTCCCTTGCAATCAATTTGCAGCTTCAGATAAGCTGTTAACTTGATTGCTGGCACTGCTTGGTTGTAAATTTTATACTGCTTCTGTATAAAATGCCTTTATTCTCTGTTTGTGTATCTTTTATAAGATGTCCTTAGTGTGGAAGAATGGAAATCTGAGTCCTACCCTTGTGAATGCTACTTACTGGCTAGTGCCAGGTTGGCTGGCAGAAAATACATTAAAAACTACTAAGGGAGAATAGAGGTTAGGAACTGGGGAAAGGCCTGCTCTTGAGGTATTTTTAAACTGGGACTGGCTAATCTTCTGGAACCCACCTCTCCTAAGACATTGAGCAGTAGCTTGTTCTTCATATTACTTCTTGGAGACGTGGACTGCTGCTTCCTATACAGACTGCAGGTTACTCTCTAGAAATATTTCCCCAAGCTACCACGGTGTAAAATATTACAGCATTCTGTGTTAGAGATTAATTAACTGTCTGAATCTCTTTATGTCATATTGTGAAAAAATTGTCTCTTGCTAAAACTGACTGTTCTTTTCTCTCTATTTCAAAGTCATTTTGTTTGGTGGAATAGAGACCATATATGGTGTTACCTGCTCACTTAAAATAATTAACAGTAAATTTTGCCACAAGAAGTTAATTTTCATTTGTTTCAAAATACATGTATCTTAATGTTTTCATGTTAGGGTAAGATATCCACGTCTCACTGCCAAAAATAAGAATTAGGTGATTGTTAAATGTAATGATTCTAGTTGCAGTGCAGAAAAGGAAATATTTTGTGATAGGTTATTTTTTAGACAGTTTTCTTTTCTTTAGGAGAGTTGTTATAGTATAGTAAAGAATCAATTATAATGGCAGTTGGGAGGCAGCAAGTCACCAAGAGAGTTATTTTCCATTTTAAATTTTAGTTTGTGAATAAGGTTAACCTGCAGTCTTAGATAACTGCATTTTTTTCATAGATGGCCAAAATGTTTTCCATAGAGATTTTAAATGGTACATTTAAATCATTGTGATCATTCAGAAGCATTTTTATTTAGAAAGGAGCTGGCTTATTAGTATGCTGTTAACATTTTGACATACATGTTTCATACCACTATCACAATAATCATACTTGAATTATTTGGTACTCCTTTACAGAAATAAAAACTAAAAGAAACTAGGTATTTAGAATCACTAAAAACCATTTTAAATTGTGGGTTAATTCTGACTCAAGGAATTTTTATAGGTGTAAGATAAATTTTCACAGGTTAAGCATTTCAAAGGAAATGGAAATTTCTTTTTAAAATGTCCCCTTTTCCTGGGTTTTAAATATCTAAGGCAAAATGTCAAAAATAGGATGTCCTACAATAGCTTAGAAGTTGGTAGCTGTGTGGACCATTTCCAGGTCTTCTGGCTTGTGTAGTTAAGGAAAAGCCTATTTGAGAAGTTTGGTTTCAAGTTTCTGCTGTATCCTATTTAAAACAAAAGCACATGCTCCTTGCAGGCTAATCCTAGGTTTTTTGTCTTTATAAATTGTTTTCAAATATGGCTAAAAATGTATGGAAAACAATTAACCCCTTCATTACTCAGAATAACTTGTTGATAGATGAAGACTCAAATATATTTAAATTGAAAGTTACTACTTTGAGCGCTGGTAATGGCCAAATACTTCTGAGTCTTAAAAGCAAGATAATTAGGCACATCCCAGATAGATAAAAATTTTAGTGCCTTTGTGATTGGGATGACTCTTAAAATTGTGTATCTAATTATGGCACAGAATTGTCTATAAGGTCTTAAATCTGGCTACAATTCAGTATATATATATAAATATATATATATATAAATTGAGGGCTTCCCTGGTGGCTCAGATGGTAAAGAATTTGCCTACAATGCAGGAGACCTGGGTTTGATCCCTGGGTTGGGAAGATCCCCTGGAGAAGGAAATGGCAACCTATTCCTGTATTCTTGCCTGAAGAATTCCATGGACAGAGCAGCCTGGTGGGCTATAGTCCATGGGGTGGGTTGCAAAGAGTTGGACATGACTGAGCAACTTTCAGTCATTGATATATAAATTATGAGGTGTAACTGGCCTGTCTCTTAAGGCAGAATCTATTCGGCCTCCTGTTTGCATTTGTACACTAGAATGTAATGGAACTTGGTGCCTTCAAGGGTTACCTCTTCAGTGGGTTAGAGGTGCTGTTTCAAGCACAATTTAGACTAGGGTTGAACCACTCATTGTTCAAATCATTGGTGCGCTCAGATATTGCAAATTATCACTACATCAGTCCACAAACAGCAAGATTTAAACCTACCAAAGGAAATGGAATTAGACTTTTTAGACTGTAATGAGCATGTTGTTATCAATGAGTAAAACAAGAGCAGTCTAAAATTAAAGCAAAAATAATTAAGGTATATGATTCTTCCCATCAAGTAAGTTTTGCTGTTCTCTTTATACTCTAAAAAAATCATTTTGTCCTTTTGTATTTGAAAAGAAACATAAATCAAGGAGTAATAAGTTACTTTACTCTCTGGCCAATACTCAGTGGCTACTGCTCTTAGTTGAGAATTTAAAAAATCATATCAGACTCAGAGACCCAGGAATTGACCTTAAATGTTGCTGCTTCTCACTCCTGGACAGAAATACTATTTAGTGGCACTAGTCAATTTAAGTGAATGACCCAGATGGAGATATGAATCTCACAAGGCGACTGTGGAAATTTAATTTCATATCTTAGGTCTGCAAGCTTCCAAAGAATCAAGGATTCAAGTTTTAAAACATTGGTCCTGAATATCCAGCCTAGGAAGTTAATCTTGCTGGTGGGACCTTCGGAGTTGGCCCTTTTTCTGCCCAGTCAGTCATTTGGCTGTATTTTAGATTATGTGTTGCTCAGGATAGTCTTGGGCCATCTTCTAGATCTTTGGAACACATTTTGATGAAAACATATTTTGTTTCAGTGTGTGCTGAATTAGGGTAGAATCAATTAATAAGCCATGGTTTTGGCTTAGTGCTTTAGAATGGCTGACATTCGTCCTGCCCCTGCTCTCCACCCCTTAGGAAACACTGTGCAGCAGTACCCAAGGTTGAAAAAGAGGTCATGAGTAGCCAGGAAAATAAACTTGCGGTATTGTATATGTTGAAACCTGCCCTTCTCCTGCCCTCTAATAGTATGTTTACATTATTTGGTTATTGTGCAACTTTTATCTTGAGATAAACAGTATTAAACTGAAGGTATAAGTTAAAGGCAGTGTCATACTGTCACCTGATGTGGGCAGTTTTATCTGTATGTTACTTTTTTGGGGGATTTTATTATGGCTAGGGTTTCCAAGTAGTGTTCTGAGACAACTTACAGAGAGGTTTGCAAACTTATGGTTTCCCTCTGAAATCCATTGTAGCATTGGATATTGAGTATTTAAACTTTACCATTTGCTTTGTATTGACACATTTTTCATTTTTTTGTGTTAACTCATGAACTGTTTATTTAAGTAATAATGCAAATCCAAGCTTCATCCAGTGATGAAAATAGCAGTATGATAGAAGATTTTGCTGAGTGTGCTTAAAATGTGTAATTGCTTTATCTTTTTTAGTATTTCATAGATTTTGCATGACATGTACACTCCTAATTATGCATTTTTTGGCTTCCAAATCTTAACTGAAGACATTCAATGTTAACCTAAGAAAGAGCTTTCTCTGCCTGTTTTTACCCTCCCCCAGTGTTTTTAATAAATTACGGGAAAATCAATGCTATTTCTCATTTTCTGGATGAAGCAAAGCTTTGCTGGAGAGCACAACCTGATTGCATAGCTAGACACAATGGCTGTTAAGAATATTTAGAAAATCCAAATATATCAAATTATGAGAAATAATAAATAATTCATTAATAATATGTGCTTAATTTTTGAAGTTACTTTGGAAAATTGTTCAAATTGGGTTCTTTTAAGCTTATTTTAATCAGCTTAGAAGCAAGAAGCTACTTAGCTAATGAAAGCTGTGACATACTTCATAAAAGCAGGAAATTCTTGAGAGCATTTAATAATGGGAGGATGTTATGTCAAGATTTATACTCTCAGATAACTTGTAAGAATAAAATTTTAAATCCCTGACTTTTGTAGCATTCCCACTGTCAAATTCTCACTGACTTGTGAGTGTGGAGAAAGATCTTTTGCTTGAATTCTGGTGGAAGAGTTCAACTCTTTTCAAAAGATATGAAAAATTCATTGGAAAATACGTATACATTTCAAAGTCTCTCAGTTATCTGGACTGAAGGCACTGTTCTCACTGTGGCCAGATGAATGGGAGTGTCCTGTACCTGAATCATGCTAGATATTAAATCAGGACATCGTTAGGTATTAATGTTGTGTGTACAGATTTTTGTTTGGGGTTTTGTTTTTGTTTTTTGCTTAAATAAATGTTACAAATTTTATGTAAAGTGCGTCTTGTCTACATTTATTCTAGACGTTTGCTTTAAATTTAGAACTAATGCAGATTCCGTGGCCATCCACTTATAACAATTGCTTTCTCAATTGAGTTTCTCAAAGGCCAGTGATTTTACTGCAAAAATTTCCATGGTTTTTTTTTTTTTTTTTTTCCAGGACCTGGAACTCCATTCATTCATTTCATTAAATTCCCATGCTAGGTGCTGTTTGGAGAAGGCAATGGCACCCCACTCCAGTACTCTTGCCTGGAAAATCCCATGGACGGAGGAGCCTGGTAGGCTGCAGTCCATGGGATCGCGAAGAGTCGGACACGACTGAGCGACTTCCCTGTCACTTTTCACTTTCATGCATTGGAGAAGGAAATGGCAACCCACTCCAGTGTTCTTGCCTGGAGAATCCCAGGGACGGGGGAGCCTGGTGGGCTGCCATCTCTAGGGTCGCACAGAGTCGGACACGACTGAAGCGACTTAGCAGCAGCAGCAGCAGCAGCAGCAGCAGCAGTAGGTGCTGTTTGGGCTTCCCTGGTGGCTCAGACAAAGAATCTGCCTGCAATGCAGGAGACGTGGGTTTGACCCCTGGGTCAGGAAGATCCCTTGGAGAAGGGAATGGCTACCCATTCCAGTATTCCTGCGTGGAGAATTCCATCGACAGAGGAGCCTGGCAGGCTACAGACCATGAGGTCACAAAGAGTAGAACAACTAACTAACACAAACACAGGTACTGTTCATGTGTTGGAACTTATATAAGTCCTTCAGAGAACTTATAGTTTTGGCGAGAAGAGGAAGTAGTAAACAGATAAATATTACATAACACAGACCACTCCACAGTATTTGTTGTAGAGCCACAGAAACTATACCTAATCAAGACTGGGCTCGCATCAGACAGCCCAAGAACACTTCTCAAGAGCATATCTGAGTTGATAGTCATTCATACAACTGTTGAGATAATATAACTGGCATTATTGTTTAAGTGCATTTAGTGAGGGAGGCTACCAAAAAACAAAGTATTATTAGGAACCTCCCACCCTGGCCTGGAGAAGGAAATGGCAATCCACTCCAGTATTCTTGCCTGGAGAATCCCATGGACGGAGAAGCCTAGTAGGTTACCGTCCACGGGGTCGCAAAGAGTCGGACACGACTGAGCGACTTCACCTTCACCTTCACCACCCACCCTGGCCAGGCACCATAGGAACCATTTGCATGAGTGATTTTATGACAGGAGGCCCTAGTAAGGAACATGGAACTAATAAGCCACCACAACCAGAAGAGTTTGGGAAAAGTCAAAAGGGGATACCACGTATCAGACCACCTCCCAGAATCCTCACTGGCATCCATCTTGGCTGAGCACTGTGTGCGCCACCAGGAAGGACTCAGAGTGATTGGCCAAAGACAACCCGGAAACTAATTCCATCACCATAAAACCCTACGAGACTGTGAGCTACGTGGCAGAACAGTTCTCCCAGATTCCTTTACCCTACTGTTCTCCACCCGGGTGCACTTTCCAGTAAAATCTGCTTTGTCAGCACGTGTGTCTCCTCGGACAATTCTTTACCGTGTCTTAGACAAGAGCCCACTCGAGGGCCCTGGAAGAGGTCCTCCTTCCTGCAACAATATAAGAAGCTCATGACCAAGAAGAGTCCTTAGTAACTTTAGTTTCAGAGGCCTCATTTTATAATTGAAGAAACTAAGGGAAAATTGTTTTTCAGTTGCTAATTTATGTCTGATTTTCTGTGACCCCATGGACTGCAGCACACCAGGCTTTCCTGTCCTTCACTATCTCCTGTAGTTTGCTCAAGAATTTAAGAACTCATCATTCAATGATGCTATCCAACCGTCTCATTCTGTCATCCCGTTCTCCTCCTGCCCTCAGTCTTTCCCAGCATCAGAGTCTTAATGCTCTTGCCCAGATCACACAGCAAGTCAGTGACAAACTCTGCACTTCAGTTCGTTCTTCCCAATTTACTATCCAGTGGTTCCTCTCTCCCTCTATTATTGCAGTAATAGCATGTAATAGACAATTGTGATTAAGCATCAAATGAATGGTACAGAAAAGAATGCACCAAATGGTCAGAAGTGGACATTGACCATCCTTACTGATGGTGTAGGGCAGCATTAATGTTTAGATGCCATAGAATTGTTGATGAATGGTCACTAGAAATACTACTACTTCACTGATACACAAACATGAGATTAGATGTATTAGAGTGATAGGGTTTTAAAAAATATTTTATTGATTTTTATTTACTTGGCTGCTCTGGGTCTGAGTTCCAGCTCTTGGGATCTTCGATCTTTGTTGGGGATGCAAGTTCTTTAGTGGCGGCATGGGGACTCTCAGTTATAGCTCGTGAGATCTAGTTCCCTGACCAGGGGTGGAACCCGGGCCCCCTGCACTGGGAGTGTGGAATCTTAGACACTGAACCACCAGGAAAGTTACCTTTAAAAGTAGTTTTTAAAATAATTTTTATAATTATTACCTTTTCTTAACCTTTCATTTTCTCTCCAATAATTCATTCAATACTAACATGGTATCACTATGGGCCATACATACTGAGGAAGATAAGTACCTTTGGACAATATTTAACCAAACAAGTTGTTGAGCTGTGTTGTCTATAGCCAACCTTCAAAAAGAAAAAAAGCAAGACTTTCTCCATTCTTGCCGCTCCCTTACCCTTTCTAGCAGTTTTATTATGTAGATTGGCCCAGTCTCTTGGCTAAATTTAAATTCTTTTCTCCTGAGTTATCTTTCTACTTCCTATTCCCTATTCTTAATCTGCATTGTAAGAATCCAATGAACAGCTCTGAGTAGCTGCATAATTCTTCAAATTGAGTGGGTGAATATCAGAAACCATGAGCACTCACATTAATCATTTTTTGTCTTTTTATAATTTAAGATTCTAATGCAGTCTGAAAATTCAGCCTATAAAAGAGCAAGTCACAGGGTGGGAGTATCGACATGCAGCTCTTCACTTCTAGAAGCCAGCCTTTGGAGTAGGTTTGCGGAAATGACACCAGATTTTGCAGATGAGTGGCTTGTTCCTGTGCATTCAATAAGACAGCTGTTTAAAATCATCTTGCAGTGACTCAAAAACTGTCACTAAAGGAATGTTTCTCCTAGACTGTGATGTGACTATAAGAGTGAAGAAGAACAACAAAAAACCTCAGCTCTCCTATCACTTTACATCAATACACATTATAAAAGGAACCATTTTCAATGACAAAGCTAGAATGTGATTGTCATATTTCAATATGGAGATTAAGGAGTTATCAAACACATTTTCTACCTAATTCTTGGTTTCATCAATTCAGTCTTAAAGCCTTTCAAAACTGGAAATATGAATAATGAGACAAATACTGTATTTAACCCTCAAACATGTTATAAGGGAAGAGAATTACTCCTTATTTTACAAATAGGGGGAAGCCTAATGATATGACTTGTCTCATATCACATATATAGAAAGTAATTTGTAAATTACACCTAGATACTGTTTTAACACCAGCTTCCCCACTCTGAATAATCTTTGCTGCTTTGTACAGTCTCAGTAGTGATACCTTTGAATTAAAAAGACAAATGTGGGATTTCCCTGGTGATCCAGGAAGTAGCTAAGACCAGGCTCCCAATGCAGGCGGCCCAAGTTTGATGAAACTAGATCTTGCTTGCCACAAATAAGAGTTCCTATGCTGCAACTTCAGATCCCACAGGTCTCAAGCCTCATGAAGATCAAAGATCCTGTGTAATGCAACTAAGACCTGGCACAGCCAAATGAATAAAAATATATTTTTTAAGACATGTATAATCAAGTCCTCTGAAACTGGTTCATGAAATAAACCACATTATTGTTTGTGGATAATAGTAATGGTTTAAAGAGTCTTTTCTTTTAAAGACCTATGGGAACAGATCGACTATGTGATTTGGAGACAATCAATTACCACTGTGCCAAATTCTATTATAAGAAGGGTATAATTTCAAATAACACTAGTTTTCAGTACATTCTGATGATTGACTTAGAATTCCATATATCCAGAAAATACATACAGGCAAGCACTATGCTAAGCATTTTTTTATGTATACTTTTTCAGTTGAGCCTTGCAACAGCCTTACAAAGAAGATAATTATGACATTGATGGGTAAGGAAATTGTGAGGTATGAAATAACTTTGCCAGGTTCACAGGTTATGAGGTTTCAGAGTCACACATAAGATTTAAGTCTATCAAACTCTGAAATCTATGCTCTTAAACACTGTGCTATAAAGGGGGAAATCAATTGAACCATTCAGGGACAATCTCAAATCTAATTTAAACATTAAGGCCATTCCCACTCACACTTTGGCCTCTCTCAAAGGATGGAAGCCACTGACAGTTTTCCAGGTTTATGATTTGCAAAACCTGGCCCTTAGTGTCATTATTGTAGTGTCTCCTACAATAAAACATAAGCCTTTTACAACTTAGGGAGAAAATATCCTCCCCAAAATAATAGGGCTAAAGAGACCAAGAAACCACCACACTGATACAGATAGAGATTACTTCAATGTGAAAATATCTGAACATGCCTTATCTAACTAGTATGGAGCTTTAGAGGAGTCACCTGCCACAGACCTCATTTGTATGGAGGTCTCCAATCAAAGGGGCACTGACCTTGAGCACTGAAACGTTTCCAAATAATTGTATAAACAACTCTCATCAGAACCTTCCATCCTTTGAAGCTCTAAACCAACCCCTGTGGTATTAAGCCAGTATGAAAACCTTTCCCCACAGCTGTTCCAGGAGTTAGTTTCTATGTAGGTTATTCCCACGTGTGTAATAAAATTTCCCCGTTTACCTATTGTCAGTTAATTTATAGGTCTCCTTCCACCTCCAACAATCGGACCTAAGTTGGTAGAGGAGTTGGTAGAGGAGTTTTTCCTCCCATAAGCATTCACAGTAAGTTCATTAAAAAAAAATGTTAAAACTAATAAACACGGAGAGAGAATGTTGGAATAAAGGACAGCACTTTAAATGGATGCATGTAGTTTTATATGTATCACTTGTCCTTATTTTTCCCTGGAGTGGTTTGTCTTTCTTCAAGTTCACTACTTCAGTGTGTTACCTTTTACTAATCAAGTTAGCGAAGAGGGAGATTGGGGCTTCCCAGTGGGCTCAGTGGTAAAGACTTCCTGCCAATACCCGAAGAGATGTGGGTTTGATCCCAGGGTGGACAAGACCCCCTGGAGGAGAATATGGCAACCCCGCTGCACTATTCTGCCTGAAAAATCCCATGGACAGAGGAACGTGCCGTGCTACAGTCCAGAACTCACAGAGTCCGACAAGACTGAGTGGCTGAGCACAGAGGGAGACTAGTCAAGAGGGAGATCTCAGAACTCCAGGCTGCCCCTCCCTAAATACAGGAAGCCTTTTCTTTAGGGCCATTGATACTTTGTATTGCTCTGTGATTCCAGTTCCTTTATTTTCTAAGTAGGCTCTTTCTATAGTAATACAGGTTTTACTGCTGATCACCACAATAGGAAAAATAAAGCAAAGCCACAGACATAGATAAGACAAAGACTTAATAGCTAGTCTTTGTGTTTTTGATGCCCAGAAAGAGACACTTGCTCAAAGTCTCAGAGCTTCAAATGACCCTTTTCCTTAGAAATTATCCTGTCTACTAGAAAACACAAAAATGACACAGGCGGAGTTGATCTCTTAGTTTTTGAAATTCGGTAAGTTTGGTATTCCAGAAGAGGAAGTGAAGCTCACAGGGTAACTACCCAAAGGTAACGTGGAGATGGAATCTGAATGCAGGCTTTTTTGACATCAGAGCTCATGATCTTTCCCCTGTATTTCTTGCCAATTTTTGTTCAGCAGCTCTTCGTGACCCCATTGACTGCAGCACGCCAGGCTTCCCTGTCCTTCACCATCTCCCGCAGCTTGCTCAAACTCATGGCCATTGAGTTGGTGATGCCACCCAACCATCTTGTCCTCTGTCGTCCCCTTCTCCTCCTGCCTTCAATCTTTCCCATGCCAACATAGCTAAAGAAATTTTACAAAGTTCTTAAAGAAATCCAACCATGATCTAAAGAATCTTGACTATAGTTTTCTCATTTCATTTCAGAAGTTTAATTTCTTAAGACTTTCCAGTTTATCTGTTTCTGCACTACTCTTTGCCTATTCTTCAGAGTTGTCAGGAAAAGGGAGGGGAATGTCAGGGAAGGGCTCTCTAAAGGAAGTGAAGTCTCAGTGAAATCTGAGGGATTAATACAAATTACTTAGAAGGGGGAGGTAGCATGGACAACAATGAATGTGCCTAAGTACAAGTGTAGAACTGAAACAATTTCACGATATGATGTTAAAATGATAATTAAAAGTGAAATAAAAGTGTTAGTCACTTGTATCCGACTCTTTGTGACCCCATGAACTATAGCCCACCAGGCTCCTCTGTCTATGGAATTCTCCAGGCAAGAATACTGGAGTGCATTGCCATTCTCTTCTCCAGGGGATCTTCCCAACCCAGGGATCAAACTGAGGTTTCCTGTATTGCAGGCAATGTCTTTACTATCTGAGCCAGAATACTAATAATTCAGAGATACAACCAGGAGCCAGATCATGAAGGACGATCTAAGCCATCCTAAGAAGTTTGGATTTTATTTTGAGGACAATGGGGAGACATGGGAAGTGTTTTAAACTGGGGAGAAACATCATTAGATTTGTGTTTAGGTAGAATACTCATTTTAGGTGGGTAAAAGATTGGTTGGGATGGGTCTGGTAATGGATCAGATAGGAGCATAAAATAAATCATCAGAAATTACTAAATTGAAGTGGAAAACTGGAGACTAGGTAGGGGATGGATATAGAGGTTAGGGGAGGAAGGGCAGGAGGCACAGTTTATGACAAAAATTTGCTCCTCGCTAAGTAGCTGCAACCTTGCCTCTGATTTTGGAGACAAACTTTCTTTTACAGCTACAATTGATTTTTTTCCCAGGTAGCCATTTCACATTTTTTTTTTTCGAACAAATATTACTGGCTACCTTCTGTAAGTTAGGCACTATTGTTTTTAGTCACTAAGTTGTCTGACCCTTTTGCAATCCCATGGACTGGAGCCCACCAGGCTCCTCTGTCCAAGGGATTTACCAGGCAAGAACACTAGTTCAGTTCAGTTGCCCAGCTATGTCTGACTCTTGGCAACCCCATGGACCACAGCACACCAGGCTTCCCTGTCTATCAGCAACTCCCGGAGCTTGCTCAAACTCATGTTCCATCAAGTAGGTGATGCCATCCAACTATCTCATCCTCTGTCATCCCCTTCTCCTCCTGCCCTCAATCTTCCCCAGCATCAGGGTTCCTTCCAATGAGTCAGTTCTTCACATCAGGTGGCCAAAATATTGGAGTTTCAACTTAAGCATCAGTCCTTCCAATGAATATTCAGGACTGATTTTCTTTAGGATGGACTGGTTGGATCTCCTTGTAGTCCAAGGGACTCTTAAAGAGTCTTCTCCAACACCACATTCAAAAGCATCAATTCTTTGGCTCTCAGCTTTGTTTATAGTCCAGTTCTCACATCCCAACATGACTACTGGAAAAACCATAGCTTTGACTAGATGGATCTTTGCTGGCAAAGTAATGTCACGGCTTTTTAATATGCTGTCTAGGTTTGGCATAGCTTTTCTTCCAAGGAGGAAGCATCTTTTAATTTCATGGCTGCAGTCACCATCTGTAGTGATTTTGATTCCCCCAAAATAGATTCAGTCCTTCCAATGAATATTCAGGACTGATTTTCTTTAGGATGGACTGGTTGGATCTCCTTGTAGTCCAAGGGACTCTTAAAGAGTCTTCTCCAACACCACATTCAAAAGCATCAATTCTTTGGCTCTCAGCTTTGTTTATAGTCCAGTTCTCACATCCCAACATGACTACTGGAAAAACCATAGCTTTGACTAGATGGATCTTTGCTGGCAAAGTAATGTCACGGCTTTTTAATATGCTGTCTAGGTTTGGCATAGCTTTTCTTCCAAGGAGGAAGCATCTTTTAATTTCATGGCTGCAGTCACCATCTGTAGTGATTTTGATTCCCCCAAAATAGACTGAGTTGCTATTTCCTTCTCCAGGGAATCTTCCTGACCCAGGGATCAAACTTGCATCTCCTATATCACAGGTGAATTCTTTACCACTCAGCCATCATGGAAGTCCCTTGGCACTATTTTACACCTGGGTATAACAAAGTCTTTTCCTTCATGTCAGTTCAGTTCAGTCACTCAAGTCATGTGCGACTCTTTGGGACCCCATGCACTGCAGCACACCAGGCTTCCCTATCCATCACCAACTCTTGGAGCTTGCTCAAACTCATGTCCCTCGAGTCGGTGATCCCATCAAACCATTTCATCCTCTGTCATCCCCTTCTCCTCCTGCCTTCAAACTTTTCCGGCATCAGGGACTTTTCCAATGAGTCAGTTCTTCACATCAGGTGACCAAAGTACTGGCTCTTCAGATTCAGCATCAGTCCTTCCAATGAATATACTCAGGACTGATTGATTTCCTTCAGGATTGATTAGTTTGGTCTCCTTGCAGTCCAAGGACCTCTCAAGAGTCTTCTCCAACACCACAGTTCAAAAGCATCAATTCTTTGGTGCTCAGCTTATAAGGGTGGTGTCATCTGCATATGTGAGGTTATTGATATTTCTCCCAGCAATCTTGATTCCAGCTTGTGCTTCATCCAATCTGGTATTTCACATGATGTACTCTGCATACAAGTTAAATAAGCCTTACTGATAAGGCAACATTTGAGCAAAAAGTTGAAAGAAGTAAGAGAGATACCCATGAATATAACAAGCAGTCCAATGGTGCTGGAGTAGAATAAAGAAAGGAAAGAGTGGCAGAAGATGAAGCAAGAGAAGAGCATGGAAAGAACAGATTATGTAGAACCTTGGAGAACACCATCCTTATGAATCTTTATATTCTGCCTGAGATGGGAAGCTATCGGAGGATTTGGAGTAGAGGATGACATGATGTTTAAAGTGATCACTCTAGTTGCTATGTTGAGAAGAAATTTTAATGGAACAAGCCTGAAAGCTGGGGAACCAGACAGGAGGATATTTTAAGAATCCAAGTTGGTTCTGACGGGGACTTGGACCAGGGTAGCAGGTGAAAGAGATAAGACATAGTCCTTGCATATCTTTTGAAGACAGAGTCGATAGGATTTCCTAACAGATAGGATATTGGATATAAGAATAAGAGAGGAGTTAAAAATTATTTCCAAGGTTTTGTCACAAGCAACAGAACGGAAGGAGTTGTCATATTCTAAAACAGGAAAGACTGGCAGGAAAAGCATATTAGGGTAAGGACAGCAGGAGTTTACTTTTGGACACATTAGGCTATTTTGATAACCAGGTGTATATGTTGAATAGACCACTGAATGTATCACTCAAGTTCAAAAGCAAGGTACAGTCTAGACATAAAACATGGATATATCAGCATATAAATTTCTTTTAAAGTTATGAAACTAGACAAAATTACCACAAGGAAGAGAGATTGGATAGGGAAGATGTATACAAGTACAGAGTCTTGGGGGTACACAAAGATTTAGAACTACGGGTGATGAGAAATCAAGAGGATGAGAAGAAGCAAAAATGAGGTAGGAGGAGAAGAGAAGAAAGAGGAAGGCATGGGAGAGGAGGAGGAAGAGAAGATGCATCCTGAAAGCCAAATGGAGAAAGTATTTTAGGGAAGAAGAAATGTTTACCTGGGTCAAATGCTGCTGAATAAATAAGATGAGAGAAGAGTGACAACTGAATTCAACAACCTGGACGTTGAGAAGAATGGCTAGTGGAGTGGCAGGGGAGAAAGAAAATGGTAAGAAAAAAATTGGAGACAGCATGTACAGACCACATTTTTCATAAGTTTTGCACAAAAGGGTGAAGAGATAGGAGGGCAAGACCTGAATAGGTATTAAGTACTAGAAATTAGGTCAAAATAAGTGTTTTTTTTTTTTTAATTATGGGAAAAGTATCCGCTGGTGGCAATGATCCAAGAAAGGGGAAAAAAAAATTCAGGAGAAAGAAACGATGTTGCTGGATGATGTCTTTGAATAAGCAAGAGATGAGACTTGTTGCAGAAGCCTAGAACTAGCCAAATTGCCAATATCCATTGGATCATAGGAAAAGCAAGAGAATTCCAGAAAAACATCTGCTTCTGCTCATTGATTATGTTAAAGCCTTTGACTGTGTGGATCACAACAAACTGTGGAAAATTGTTAAAGAGATCAGAATACCAGACCACCTTTCCTGTCTCCTGAGAAACTTGTATGCAGGCCAAGAAGCAACAGTTAGAACCAGACATGGAACAATGGACTTGTTCCAAATTGGGAGAGGTGTACGTCAAGGCTATATATTGTCACCCTGCTTATTTAACTTATATGCAGAGTACATCATGCGAAATGCCAGGCTGGATGAAGCACAAGCTGAAATCAAGATTGCCAGGAGAAATATCAATAACTTCAGATATGCAGATGACACCACCCTTATGGCAGAAAGCAGAGAGGAATTAAAGAGCCTCTTGATAAAGGGGAAAGAAGAAAGTGAAAAAGCTGGCTTAAAACTCAACATTCAAAAATCTAAGATCATGGCATAACTGGTTCCATCACTTCATGGCAAATAGATGGGGAAACAATGGAAACAGTGACAGACTTTATTTTCTTGGGCTCCAAAATCACTGTGAACTGGGACTGCAGCCATGAAATTAAAAGATGCTGGCTCCTTGGAAGAAAAACTATGACCAACCTAGACAGCATAGTAAAAAGAAAAGACATCACTTTGCCAGCAAAGGTCAATCTGTTCAAAGCTATCGTTTTTCCAGTAGACATGTATGGATGTAAGAGTTGGATGATAAAGAAAACCGAGCACCAAAGAATTGATGCTTTTGAACTGTGGTGTTGGAGAAGACTCGTGAGAGGCCCTTGGACTGCAAGGAGACCAAACCAGTCAATTCTGAAGGAAATCAGTCCTGAATATTCATTGGAAGGACTGATGCTGAAGCTGCAATACTTTGGCCACCTGATGTGAGGAGCCAGCTCCTTGGAAAAGACCCTGAGGCTGGGAAAAATTGAAGGCAGGAGGAAAAGGGGATGACAGAGGATGAGATGGTTGGATGGCATCACCAACTCAATGGAAAGTTTGAGCAAACTCTGGGAGATGGTGAAGGACAGGGGAGCCTGGTGTGGGGCAGCCCATGGCGTTGCAGTGTCAGACATGACTAAGCAACTGCACAGCAACAACAGAGTATAAAGAGTTTTGGGAATAGGATAGAAAGCTTATAGTAGTAGATGGGTAGATAGGATGGCTGGGGCTTAGATTTTTTTTTTTTTAATATTTATTTATTTGGCTGCTCCAGGTCTTAGTTGCTGCATGTGGGATCCAGTTCCCTGACCAGGGATCAAACCTTGGCCCCCTGCATTTCGAATGTGGAGTTTTAACCACTGGACCACTACAGAAGTCCCTAGACTGTTTTTTTTGATTCTTTTTTTTTTTCAGTGAAAGAGGAAACTGACAGTATGATTAGGGGAAGAGGTGTTCAAGATTTGAGGATGGAAGTTATAAAATAGTCTTAAAAAATACTCTACTATAAAATTAAATTAAAAAGTACACCTGAAACTAACACAGCATTGTAAATCAACTATACTGCAATGAGGCTTCCCAGGTGGCACAGTGGTAAAGAATCTGCCTGCCAATGCAGGAGACACTGGGTCAGGAAGATCCCCTGGAGAAGGGAATGGCAACCCACTCCAGTATTCTTGCTTGGAGAATTCCAGGGACTGAGGAGCCTGGCAGGATACTGTCCATGGGGTCACAAAGAGCCAGACACGCCTGAGCGACTGAACGACAACAATCAAGGACTTGTTCTCTGTCAAGCATTTTTATGTGTTTTACATACTTTTTGTTTTGTTTTTCTTTTTTAATGCACAGTTTGCAGGATCTCACTTCCCCATCCGGGGACTGAACCTGGGTCAAGGTCGTGAAAGCGTGGAATCATAACTATTAGACCACCAGGGAGCTCTCTACACACACTATCTTATTTATAAGGCATTCTCATCCCATTTTACTGATGAGGAGCTTGAGCTTTAGAGAAATTAAGAATCTTGTCCAAGAGCAGGCATTCCAATGCAGTATTCAAATTCAAGGCTCCCTACTCTTAACAACTATCCTTTTCCAAGACATTCCTTCTGTTAATTTTACTAGTCTACTAATTTATTGCTCTCTTTCAGGGTTTCTTGGAGCAGATTATAAGGGTCTTCTTGATACTTTTTAGGTCATAAGAAACAAGAGAAGTGCTATTGCCAGTTCTAAGAGAAAAGTCTTTTAAAAATATATTTTTAAATGCAGTCAGCCCTCAATATCCATGGGTTCTCTATCCCCGGATTCAACGTCTATGGAACATGTTCAGAAAAAAAATTTTCATGAGGTTTCAAAAAGCAAAATCTGAATTTGCTAGTACCAGCAAATTATATGTAAATATACAGACTTTACATTGTATTAGTTATACTAGTATGAGCAAGCTACAAGTCATTTAAAGTACAGAGGAGGAAGTATATGTTATACCCAAATACGACTCCTTTTTATAAGGTACTTCAGTTTCACGGGATTTGGGTATGAAGTATGTACGTTATATCCAAATACGACTCCTTTTTATAAGGTACTTCAGTTTCACGGGATTTGGGTATGAAGTATGTAAGTTATATCCAAATACGACTCCTTTTTATAAGGTACTTCAGTTTCACGGGATTTGGGTATGGTGGACCCTGAAATCAACGCCCCTAGGGACACAGAGGGGCCCCCATATTCTGTTTCCCAACTCCACAAAGCTGGTCCGTGGGCGTGCCCTTGACGGGCAAAGGGAACCTCTGGCGGGGGTTTAGTGGGAGACTTGGTCATAGACGTGTGGGTAGGAGTTGAGTGAGTGCCTGGTCTCTACGGCGCGGAGGTGGAAGGAGAACGGCTGGGTCCTCAGCGCATGGAGTGCTGGAGGGCCCCGGCAGGGGTGGTGAGGCCCGGCCTGGGGGCGGGGTCTACGGTGGGCGAGTGCGCGTCGCCGCGCCCGGCGTTGCAAACCTCGCGGCTAGAACGCCTAGTGTCAGCTCGCCGAGCGGGCGGTGCTCAGCTGCTTCCTGGCGCGGGTCGAATCCACCTCTCGCGGGATCCAGGCCCAGCTCGACGGCAGCTCGCTCCTCGACGCCTCACCGTCGCCATGGTTCACTTCATGCACCCGGGCCTTTCGCCCCGGACCATCATCTCTCCGGACGCTCGGAAGGATATACTAGGCTGCCTCGTGGTGCAGGTGAGCTCCGAGGAGGGCAAGGGACGGGGGCAGGAAACGGAACGCGAACCCCGGCTGGACGTCAGCCCTGGGCGAGCACGGCAAGTCGTCGGGGACCGTGCAGAGACATTTTTGGCTCGTTTCACCTACGCGGGGGGTAACGTCTGAAGAGGCTGAGCCCCTCTTAGGCTTCTGTCTTCAGATGCTGGGAAGTGCTTGTCGGAGAGGCGTTTTCCGCCCGGGGCGTCCCAGCCTCCGGGCCCAGCGCGCCGACCCTGCGCCGCGGAGGAGTGGCGGGGCGTGTCCCGCCTCCCGCTTGACCTTGGGCGGGTCTTCTGGTCCGCTTGGTTCTCCTGTGCAAGGGAGTGCGTGCGTGCTAAGTCGCTTCAGTAGTTTCCGACTCTTTGCGACACGATGGACTGTAGCCCACCAGGTTTCTCTGTCCATGGTATTCTCCAGTAAGAATACTGCAGTGGATTGCCATGCTCTCCCTCCAGGGGTATCTTCCCTACCCAGGGATCGAACGCGTCTCTCCTGTCTCCTGCATTGGCGGGCGTATTGACTAGCGCCACCTGGGAAGACTACGTGTAAGCGCGGGCGACAGCTATTTTGCAAGGTGGTGGTAAGTTTAGACGTAAGCACTGGGCGTGGCTTTATGCTTGGCCCTTGGCATTTCTTGTCATCCTGCGCCCAAATGCCTTAAACTTCGACTGTTCCCTAACTTATTTTGGGGACTTGTTGCTCCCCAGAGTATGCAACCTGTCGGTCCTGGGATTGTTAACAGAAAGAGCCCGCCTGGAAGAACTGGAACCCCAAAGAGTGAAATTCCTAAAATTCCTTGTGTTCTTTTCGGCCCTGCCCCCCTTTTCCCTCGGAATGCCTTTCAAACGAAGTTGAGCAACACACAACCAAAAGAGGGTGTATTTGGAGCCTACTGTGTGTCAGTTGTCGCTTTTGTAAAATCTCTCGGATTTTTTGGTAGGCACTGATGGTCTCCATTTTACTAGTGTGTAGGAAAATTGAGAACCCTTGACTTGCTCAAGATCTTGAACCTGACATTTCTCATGTGACTCCATATTCTACAAAACCGCAAGGGCCACCCTTCTTAGAAATCAAAATCGAGTGAACGCTCAACCCACAGTTAGTATGGAGGAAAGGAAATATTCTGATTGAGGTTGCACTTTACACACCAACGCCTTGTTGGCCATTGTGTCCTGCAGAGATCTAACCTGTAATCCTGTAGACCCTTTTGGACTCACTTTTAAAAGCTTCTTAAACAGTGCATAAATTTATTTGTTATTGTTCAGTTGCTAAGTCCTATCTGGCTCTTTAACGATCCCATGGACAGCAACACTGATCCGCACCCCTGTCCTTCACTCTCTCCTGGAGTTCGCGCAAATTCATGTCTTGTCTATTAGGTCGGTGAGTTCTATCTCATCATCTCATCCCCTGCCTCTCCCTTCTCCTTCTGCCTTCAGTCTTTCCCGGAATTGGGCTTCCCTGCTAGCTGTTGGTCAAGAATCCGCCTGCAATGCAGGAGATTCCTCGGTAGGGAAGATCTGGTGGAGAAGGGATAGGCTACCCTGCTTCAGTATTCTTGGGCTTCCCTTGTGGCCCAAGAATCCGCCTGCAATGCTGGAGACCTGGGTTCTGTCCCTGGGTTGAGATCCCCTGGAGAAGGGCAAGGCTACCCTCTCCAGTATTCTGGCCTGGAGAATTCCATGGACTGTACAGTCCGTGAAGTCGAAAAGAGTCAGACAGGACTGAATGACTTTCACTTTCCCAGCATAAGGGTCTTTTCCAGTGAGTCAGCTTTTTGCCTCAGGTGGCCAAAATGTTGGAGTTTCAGCTTCAGCATCAGTCCTTCCAATGAATATTTAGGGTTGATTTCCTTTAGGATTGACTGGTTTGCTCTTGCTGTCCAAGGAACTCTGAAGAGTCTTCTCTAGCACCACAATTTGAAAGCATCAGTTCTTTGGTGCTCAGCCTTCTTTATCGTCCAACTCTCACATCCGTATATGACTACTGGAAAAACCATAGCTTTGACTATTTGGACCTTTGTCGGCAAAGTGATGGCTCTGCTTTTTGATACTCTGTCTGGGTTTGTCATAGCTTTCCTTCCATGGCACAAGTGTCTTTTAATTTCATGACTGCAGTCACAGTCCACATTGATTTTGGAGCCCAAGAAAATAAAGTTTGCCACTGCTTCCACTTTTTCTCTTTCTCTTTGTCATGAAGTGATGGGACCAGATGCCGTCATCTTAGTTTTTTGAATGTATACTGTTGGGGTATGAGGCTGAAAGAGGAGAGTGAAAAAGCTGGCTTAAAATTCAGCATTTAAAAACTAAGATCATGGCGTCTGGTCCCATCACTTCATGGCAAACAGGAGGAGAAAAAGTGGAAGCAGTGACAAAGCCAGACTGGATGAAGCACAAGCTGGAATCAGGATTACCAGGAGAAATATCAGTAACCTCAGATACACAGATGTTACCACCCTTATGGCCAAAGTGAAGAGGAAGTAAAGAGCCTTTTTTTTTTTTTTAAAGAGCCTCTTGAAAGTGAAAGAGGAGAGTGAAAAAGCTGGCTTAAAATTCAACATTCAAAAAATGATGTTCATGGCCTCTGGTCCCATCACTTCATGGCAAATAGATGGGGAAAAAATGGAAACAGTGACAGACTTTATTTTCTTGAGCTCCAAAATCACTATAGATGGTGACTGCAGTCATGAGATTAAAAGATGCTTGCTCCTTTGAAGAAAAGCTATGACAAACCTAGACAGTATGTTAAAAAGCAGAGACTACTTTTCCAGCAAAGGTTGGTCTAGTCAAAGCTATGGTTTTTCCAGTAGTCATGTATGGATGTGAGAGTTGGATGATAAAGAAAGTTGAGCACCAAAGAACTGATGCTTTTGAACCGTGGTGTTGGAGAAGACTCTTGAGTCCCTTGGACTGCAAGATCCAACCAGTCAATCCTAAAGGATGTCAGTCCTGAATTGGAAGGACTGATGCTGAAGCAGAAGCTCCAATACTTTGGCCGCCTGATTCGAAGGACTGACTCATTTGAAAAGACCATGATGCTGGGAAAGACTGAAGGCAGGAAGAGGAGACGACAGAGAATGAGATGGTTGGATAGCATCACCTACTCGATGGACATGAGTTTGAGCAAGCTCCGGAAGTTGGTGATGGATAGGGAAGCCTGGTGTGCTGCAGTGCATGGGGTCCCAAAGAGACTGAGCAACTGAACTGAACTGAATTTTCACCCTTATCAAGAGGCTCTTTAGTTCCTCTTCACTCTCTGCCATTAGAGTGATATCGTCTGCATATCTGAGGTGGTTGCTGTTAGTCCAGCAATCTTGATTCCAGCTTTTGATTCATCCAGCCTGACATTTGTTTGTAGCTAATGGAAAAGCTGAGTTGTTAATGTATGTCCTAGCACAGCATGTCAAGTACATTTTTTGCTGCCACTGACGTAATTGAAAAGCAAGGTTTTCTTTAGAAAAGTGATCAGACTAATTCATTTCTGTGTGGTTCCATGCTGTACTGTATACATTTGTCATTTGGTTAAGATTTTATTTTTAATTAATTTAAAAAATTGTACAATTCATGAATATTTTTCCTTTAGATTTCTCTATGTTGTTTTAAATTTTATTTAGCAATGTTTCGTAGTTTTTAGTATAAATGTCTGTTACATATTTCGTTAAATTTATCCCTGTTTTTGTTAGTACTGTAAATATTTTTTAAAAGTTTGTAGTTTGGGGGGGGTGTATCGATCTTGCATCTTATGACTTTGCTCAAGCTACTTTAAAAAAAATAGAAAAAAA
Source organism: Cephalophus harveyi (assembly GCA_006410635.1). Classification (NCBI taxonomy): domain Eukaryota; kingdom Metazoa; phylum Chordata; class Mammalia; order Artiodactyla; family Bovidae; genus Cephalophus; species Cephalophus harveyi. The sequence goes on from SJYT01081720.1 coordinate 876,720, forward strand.
ATTAATCAAAAGTTGGTTCTTTGCAAAGATCAATAAAATTGATAGATCTTTAGCCAGGATAACGAAAGGAAGACTGAAATACCAATATCAGAATGGAGGAGCTATTGTCACTACTGATGTAAAGCCACATATATTCTCTGGTTATTTTTTTAATGTTTTCTTAAGATTTTCTTTATAATCTGTTATCTGAAAATAAAGACAGCTTAACTTATTCCCTTTCAATCTGTGCTTTATATTTCCTTTTCTAAAAAATGCAGTATCTAGGACCTTTTGTAGAATGTAGGAGAGAAGTGGTGAGAAGAGACATCTTTATATCATTCTAGCTCTTGGTTTTCCCATAGATGCCTTGTATCAAATTAAGGAAGTTTTCTTCTATTCTTAGTTTGCTGATTTTTTTTTTTTTTTTGCTTTTTTCAATCACGGAAATCATGAATGTGTTTTGAAATGTGTTGAAATACTTTATCAGCATATGTTAAGGACATATGTTTTTGTTCTTTATTGTGTTGATGTGGTAGGTTTTATTGATTGTGAATTTAACTTTACATTGTTGGACCTTAGTTTCTGGACCAGGAATTGAACTCTCACCTTTGACAGTGAAAGCTCAGAGTCCTAACCACTGGACTGCCAAGGAATTCCCTCCATTGAGGTTTTTTTTTTTTTCCAATTGATTATTTTAAAAGTTTCATTCTATCTTTTCTGTTGACTTACTAGTTCTGTTCCTCTTTGAATGGTCCCACGAAGATAACAGTTTTTAAAATGTGAACTCAAGACCTCTGGGGACTCTAAGACCCCATTCTGTTTCGTTAAGCCTCACATTTTAATGAAATTTGCAAAGATGTAAAACAGTGCTGGCACTGTCCCTAAACTTTTAAAAATTGTTTTTGAAAATATAGCTCTTAAAAAAAACAATGTTCTTTGTTGGAAATTTCCTGGTAATCCAGTGGTTAGGACTTGGTTCTTTCATTGCTGTGGGTGCAGGTCCAGTCCTTGGTCTGGGAACTAAGATCCCACAAGCCATGAGGTGGACCGGGAAAAGAAAATGTCCTTTGTGTGAACATGTGATTGGTTTAATTTTATTATTTCTGAATGAAATATTTTAAAGATTTCTTAGTTTTAACTTATAATACAGTAAATGTTGATAGATGTAATCCAGTTTTTTAAGAGTACTGTTGGTCCTAAGACTAAAAAGTTTGAGAGTCACAGCTCTAGGTTTTAAAATGTACACGTTTGACTTACTGCACTACTTCTAAATGTATCACTTCAGCTTACAACAGTGTTCTTTCATTTTCTCCCCTCTTTCCTCTCCTTTGTACTATTGAAATAATACATTTTACTTTTCTAAGTTGCACAGTATATTGTTTTTACTTTTTCTTTGATCAGTTATTAAAGAAATTAGGAAATAAGAAAAATATTTTTATATTTATCCCCAGGCTCCTGTTTCCAGTACTCTTTCCTTTTCTCTCGATCCCAAATATCCATCCTGTATAATGTTTCTTTACTTAAAGAACATTTTACCTTATAGTGTAGATCTGCTGATGATAGGTTCTTTCTGCTTTGAAAATATCTTTATTTTACCTTTATTTTTGAAAGATAATTTAATGCACTTAGCTTTTCTTCCTACTGCACTTAAATTTTTTAGAAAAATTTATTTAGTTGGATCTTTGTTGCTGCACGGGCTTTTCTTCAGTTGTGGTGGGCAGGGGTATTCTCTAGTTGCAGTGCAGGGCCTTCTTGTTGCTGAGCACAGGCTCCAGGCTGTGTGGGCTGCAGAAGTTTCGGCCTGTAGGCTCAGTGGCTGTGGCTCTGGGGCTGTAGAGCACAGCTTCAGTAGTTGCGGCACGTAGGCTTAGTTGCTCTGAGGCATGTGGGATCTTCATGAATCAGGGATAGAATCCATGTCTCTTGCTCTGGCAGGTGGATTCTTTACCACTCAGTCACCAGGAAAGCCCTCTACAGCGCTTTATAAGTGTTACTTCATTGTCTTTTGGCTAGCATTGCTTCTGATGAAAATTCAGTGGTCGTATTTTTTCGCTTTAAACTGCCCACAGTACTTCTAGCTCCCTCTGCTCCACCCCTAGCTTAGGTTTTTCTTTTTATCGTGGGTATTTAGCTATTTGTCATGTTGTAGTGTCTTTTGTTTATTTCACTTTGGGTCCATTTTTGTTCCCAGGATCAGTTGGTTGATATTTTGTATCTAATTTCAATATGTTTTGACTTTTTAAAAAAGAAAGTTATTAAGTTTATTGTTTTTTTGTACTTGGTGAATTAGCTATGTAATTCAATTAATATTAAGCTATAAAACAATTTCATAGATTCCAAGTATAGGACATTGTCCTTGTTGACCTTTTTTATTTTTAAGTTTATTTATTTATTTTCTTGCTGCATGTGGGCTTTCTCTAGTCTCTATTGAGATTCCATATTTATTCCCTCATTATATTCATATTCTCCTGTATATCCATGAATTATAATACCTATTTTAAGGTGCTTGTTTGCTAATTGTGTTATTTCTGGATCTATTTCTTGCTCTTTTTTTGGCTGCATCATGCAGCTTGTAGGATCTTAGTTCCCCATCCAGGGATTAAACCCAAACCCTCTGTAGTGAAATTGTGGAGCCCTAACCACCAGACCTCCAGGGAGTTCCCTGGATCTATTTCTGGTGCCAGGGAGTTCCCTGGATCTATTTCTGGCGATTGATTTTCTTTCCTGCTTCTTACCATTTCTTATATTTTATTGTAAGCTAAACATTATGGATCCTAGTGTGTTTAGATTTTTGTTGTCTTTTTGAGTCAGGCCTATATTTGAGGTTTCTAAAACAGATTTTTTTTTTTTTGGTCTGTGCTCTACCCTTCATGGGATCTTAGTTTCTGACCAGGGATGGAACTGAGGCTCTCGGCAGTGAAAGTGCAGTGTGCTTACCACGGGACTGCCAGGGGTTTCCTTGAGGTTTTTTTTGGCTGATCTGGGTGAAGATCTTTAGATGCAGCATTGTAACTCTTAGTTGCAGCATGTGGGATCTAGTGCCCTGTCGAGGGATCAGACCTTGGCTCCCTGCATTGGAGTCCCAGTTTGAAGTCTCAGTCACTGGACTACCAAGAAAGTCTCTCTGAGGTTTTTAAAGTGCTATTGAAGGGACTTCTCTGGAGGTCCAGTGGTTAAAGAATGCAGGAGCACAGGTTTGATCCCTGGTCTGGGAATAAAGATCCTGCATGCACAAGCCACGTGGTGTGGCCAAAATTAACAAAACAAAACAAAAAATGCCATTGTAAACTTTTAAAGTTTAATTTTCTAATTGTTGGTTGTATATAAAATACAGCTTTTTGTTTGTTTTGATTTTTTACCTTATACCCATTAAAACATGTTAATTAGGAGAGTTATGTAGTAGTGTTTTGTATTTTAGAAATGATGAATCTGAACCCTCGGCTGAGATGGATTGGAAAAGGATTAAAAGTGGAAGTAGAGTAATTTGGAGTTTTTTAGTATTCTTGGAAAGATATGGTAGTGACTTGAGTTAGGAATTGGTAGTGGAGTTAGAAAGAAGGGGATGAACTAGAAATTTACTTGGGAGGTTTGATAGTCATACAGCAGGAAATAGATGACACAGTCAGGATAAGGCTAATTTAATGAGAGTTTTGGAGAAAGAAATGGCAGCCCACTCCAGTGTTCTTGCCTGCAGAATCCCAGGGACGGCGCATCCTGCTGGGCTGCCATCTGTGGGGTCTCACAGAGTCAGACTGAAGCGACTTAGCAGCAGCAATGAGAGTTTAATTAAGGGATTACTTCCAAAGATAAAGGAGAGGTATGGAAAACCACAATAGGTTCAGACGGTAAAGCGTCTGTCTAGAATGCGGGAGACCCAGGTTTGATCCCTGGGTTGGGAAGATCCCCTGGAGAAGGAAATGGCAATCCACTCCAGGACTATTGCCTGGAAAATCCCATGGACAGAGGAGCCTTGTAGGCTACAGTCCATGGGGTCGCAAAGAGTCGGACACGACTGAGCGACTTCACTTCACTTTCTTTTTTTTTTTTTTTTAATTATTACTTTATTTTTCTTTACAATACTGTATTGGTTTTGCCATACATTGACATGAATCCACCATGGGTGTATATGAGATCCCAATCCTGAATCCCTCTCCCACATCCCACCCCATTTCCTCTCTCTGGATCATCCCCGTGTACCAGCCCCGAGCATCCTGTATCCTATTCACTTCACTTTCATGTCTAGTGACAGTAGCTCTTGCCACCCCTAGGCGCAGAGGACCTCTCAGAAGGAATGTCTTAGTTCATCTAGGCTGCTGTGACTAAAATTCTGTAGACTGGGTGACTCATAAAAAACATAACTTTATTTCTCACAGTTCTGGAAACTAGGAAGTTCAAGATCAAGGTGCTGGAAGATTTGGTGTCTGGTGAGAGCCCGCTTCCTGGTTCACATACATCTTTTTGCTGTGTGCTCACATGGTAGAAGGGACAAAGGAATTCTCTGAGGTCACTCTTGTATGGGCACTAATTCCATTCAGTGAAGGCTTTACCTTCATGACCTACTGACCCAAGGTTCCTCCCTCCAAACATCAAATTAGAGGTTAGATTGCAGCATAAGAATTTTGGAAGAATGCAGACATTCAGTCAACAGCAGGAACAGAGGACTAATCTTAGAGGAGTGATTAGTGTGACATAGCCAGCCCAAGATACTTTAAATGGGAAATTATCTGTGTGGAGTTGTAACCCCCAAAACATATATCCAAGTCTTAACCCTTAGAACCTGTGAATTTGACCTTTGAAGTCAGGATGTTTACAAATGTAATTAAGTTGAGGATCTTCCCCTCTTGCTTTTCTGCACCCCTGCCAGGTGGCTTGTGGGACTGGGGATTGAATTTGGACCCTTGGCAGGAAAGCACAGAGTCCTAACTACTGGGCCACCAGGGAATTCCCAGGTTGACTATCTTGGTGAGAACATCTGATCTATCCTAAAGTTTTAGGCCAGACCCTAAATCTAATGTCTGGATTTATAGTGTTAATAAGATAAAGGGATAGATACTTGAGACCTAGAGATACAGGGAAGAAGGCCATGTGAAGATTAGAGTTGTGCTGCCACAAAGCTGAGGGAAACCACAGCCCCCAGAAGCTGATGATGTAAGAATTCTTCCTTAGAGCCTTCAGAGGGACAGTGGTCCTGCTCATACCTTGATTTCTGGACTTCTGTCTTCCAGAACTATGAGAGAATAGATATCTGTTGTTTTTAACCACCAATTTTGTGGTAATTTCTTATAGGAAATTACCTAGGAAACTAATACATGTTCCAGTTTTTTGAGAGTTTCGTGTCAGAAGCAAACTAACAGCCAGAGGGTAAGGGAACCTATTCGTGAGAACCTATTCGTAGGATCTATACACGTCACCTCAGCAGTAGAGGTGGAGAAGATTGAGTGGGTCTGGGTGGGAGATAGTTAGCAAATACAAGATGTCTGGCACAGGTAGAAGCAGTGGGATTTGCTAAGGTCTTGGATCTGTGTGTTTTGTGGGATGTTGATTAAAGATAAGGAAATGTCAGTAAAGATTAAACAGCTGAATAGATGTTATGCCATTTACTGAGTAGGGAAAGACTGGATAAATGTACTTTCCTACATAGTAAGTTTGAAGTATTTGTGTGACATGGTTAAGTAGATATGTCAGGGAGGCAACTGGTGATCTAACACTGGCTTAAAGAGAGATCTGACCTGAAGATAATAATGTAGAGTTCGTTGGATTTATAGATAATATTTAGAATCATGTTATTAGTAATCAGACATTATAGAGGTAGAGTTATTAGTCATTAGTGGTCTTGATGGGAAGTCAGTCTCTAAAACATACTACTGATTTATAAAACAAAGACAAGTAACAAAATACTGTGGTATAATTCTATGTATAGAAAGTTCAGAAACATGTAGAACTAAATAATATTCAGGGTAATTGTTACTTCTGGGTGAAGGGATAAGTAGCATCAGGAAAGGATATATAGAGACTTCAGAAATTTGATGTATTCTGTTTAAGCTGTGTCATGAATACAAAAATATTTTTAAAGTATATTGTTTTATATTTAAATATTTTACATATGTTCTAAACTTCATTTATGTGGGTTTAATCTTTACTGTATTTTAAATATGAGACTGCCATGTCCAATAATTTGGCAAATAATGTCATAAAGCCTTAAAAGGAAATACTCTGGATAAAATGCAGCAAATTCAATTACAGAGTAAAGGAAATCCACAGCAGCCCCACCCAATTCATAGAAGCTGGAAATCACCACTGTAAGCAGGCCCTAAAATATCCAAACATTAGAGACTAGACCTATGCCAAAGCCAGGTGGGAAGTTTGAATGGACACTGTGAATTGTAATATATATATATAAACTTGAACTAACAGAAGCTGATTATACTTCAGGAAAATGGTAGATCTAAAAGTCTGCTTATGGAAAAGAGAAATAGGGAACCTTGTCAGTTTTGGCTTGGATTTTTGAATGAGAAAAATATCTCCTAAAAATGTGCAACCACAGGTCTGTCCTCATACAGACTCAGGGTTTTAATTGATATTTCTTGCTTGGTTCAGGAAATGTGTAGCTGAGAAGTTATCAAAATGGTCACTGATGCTGCCCCTGGGTAAGTAGCATTTAGCTACTATGTGGCCTATCTTCTACCCAGGTTTCACAGGAGTCTAGTGAAATCTCACTAAAGATTAACTCAGAGACTTAAAGATTAGCTCATGGACTTCCCTTGTGGTTCAGTGGTTAAGACTCTGTTCTCCCAGTCCTAGGGGTATGGATTTGATCCCTGGTTGGGGATAGTACTAATATCCTGCACATTGTGCCCTGAGGCCTTAAAAAAAGAAAAGATTAGCTCACAGTCTTAAATTATGATACATGAACCTCTCGGATTAAGAATCAACAGAATCAGGGGCTGTCCTGGTGGTGTAGTGGTTGGCAGTCTGCCTGCCAAGGCAGGAGATAACAGGTTTGATCTCTGGTTTGGGACGATCCCACATGCCATGGAGCATCTAAGCCTATGTGCCGCAATACTGAGCCCTGTGCTCCAGAGCCCAGGAGCCACAGCTGCTGAAGCCTGTCTTCTAGAACCTGTGCCCCACACCAAGAGAAGCCACCACAATGAGAAGCCTGTACAGTACAAAGAAGACCCAGCAGGGTAAAAAAATAAGTAAATCTTTTAAAAAAAGAATCAACAGAATTAGATTCCCAGAGACTTCAGAAAACGGTATTATTTAAACACTATAAAGCAAGTGTGTTTAAAATTTATTAAATAAATATTGCATAGGAACGTGGAATGTTAGGTGCATGAATCAAGGGAAATTGGAAGTGGTCAAGCAGGAGATGACAAGAGTGAACATCGACATTCTAGGAATCAGTGAACTAAGATGGACTGGAATGGGTGAATTTAACTCAGATGACCATTATATCTACTACTGCAGGCAGGAATCCCTTAGAAGAAATGGAGTAGCCATCATAGTCAACGAAAGAGTCCAAAATGCAGTACTTGGATGCAATCTCAAAAATGACAGAATGATCACTGTTCGTTTCCAAGGCAAACCATTCAATATCATGGTAATCCAAGTCTATGCCTCAACCAGAAACGCTGAAGAAGCTAAAGTTGAATGGTTCTGTGAAGACCTACAAGACCTTCTAGAACTAACACCCAAAAAAGATGTCCTTTTCATTATAGGGGACTGGAATGCAAAAGTAGGAAGTCAAGAAACACCTGGAGTAACAGGCAAATCTGGCCTTGGAGTACAGAATGAAGCAGGGCAAAGGCTAATAGAATTCTTCCAAGAGAATGTACTGGTCATAGCAAACACCCTTTTCCAACAACACAAGAGAAGACTCTACACATGGACATCACCAGATGGTCGACACTGAAATCACATTGATTATGTTCTTTGCAGCCAAAGATGGAGAAGCTCTATACAGCAGCAAAAACAAGACTGGGAGCTGACTGTGGCTCGGATCATGAACTCCTTATTGCCAAATTCAGACTGAAATTGAAGAAAGTGGAGAAAACCACTAGACCATTCAGGTATGACCTAAATCAAATCCTTTATGATTATACAGTGGAAGTGAGAAATAGATTTAAGGGACTAGATCTGATAGACAGTGAGATCAGTCCTGGGTGTTCATCGGAAGGACTGATGTTGAAGCTGAAACTCCAGTACTTTGGCCACCTGATGCAGAGAGCTGACTCATTTGAAAAGACCCTGATGCTGGGAAAGATTGAAGGCAGGAGGAGAAGGGGACGACAGAGGATGGGATGGTTGGATGGCATCACCGACTCTATGGACATGGGTTTGGGTGGAATCCGGAAGTTGGTGATGGACAGGGAGGCCTGGTGTGCTGCAGTTCACGGGGTCGCAAAAAGTCGGACATGACTGAGCGACTGAACTGAACTGAAATAAATGAAAAAAGAGCAATGTACAATTAGACTATGAAGAACTAAATGTGACAGAATAAAGAAATAGTGACCTGGAAGGTAGCTCTGTAGAAATTACCCACGGGAAGCATAATTTCCATTTTCACATGGGCATATGAACCAATTCTGGGTTTTGAGACCCAAGTAAAAGTCTGCTAAGACTGTTTCAGGGAATTTTTTTTGCTTCCCTGAAACTGATGCTTCTTTCTGACATGAATTCTGACATGGTAGGGTTTGATGCAGTTGAAACTCTCATATGTTCTTTTGGGAACGCAAAATAATAGAGATACATTGCAAGAACAGGTGAGTACTTTCTTATGTAAAGTTAAATATACACAACACGTAGGAAGTGTGGAATTCCAGGGACACAGAAATCCCATTTTTAGGTGACTACCCATGAAAAATGAAAACTGTGTTCCCACAAAAGTTTATGTGGGAAGCCCCACCAGGGACTTCCTTTGTGATCTACTGTTTGGGAATTCAACAGCCAGTGCAAGGGACACAGGTTCGATTCCTGGTCTAGAAAGACCATACATGCCACAGAAGAACTAAGCTCAGCTAAGCTCTAGAGCCTGCAAGCTGTACTACTGAGTCCATATGCTGCAACTGGAGAAAGCCCATATGCTGCAACTGGAGAAAGCCTGAGCACAACAAAGACCCAGCCCAACGAAAAATAAATAATTAAAAAAAAATTTGTGAGTTGTTACAGCTTTATTCAAATTTGTCTAAAATGCAAATAATCCAAATGCTCTTCAGTTGGTAAAGAAAGAAATTCTAGTATATTCATTAGAGTGGAATGCTTCTCAGCAATAAAAAGGAACAAATTCCAGAAGCATGCAACAACACCAATAAACCTGTGTTAAAATGCATTATGCAAAATGAAAGAAGTCAGATTTGAAAGGCCTAATTACTTAATGATTCTGTTTATATGATGTTTTGGGGAAGGCAGGACACTGGAGACAGAACAAAGATGAGTAGTTGCTTGGGACTGGTAAGAGGGATTGTTTGCAAAGGGACACTGGAGAATTTCTGGGTTATGGAACTGTTCTATATCTTTATTATGGTGGTAGTATACAACTGTATGGATTGATCAAAACTCATTGAACTAACTATATACCAAAATAATTTTTTTTTGCTATGTATAAATTATACTACAATTAAAAGGAAAACAATGAATAAGAAGATAGTACAGCATTCAGAGTAAATCAGAATAAACTTACTGGAGAAATTTGGTTATGAAGAAGAGTAACTGATGTGGGAGTCAACAGAAGGTTTTTGTTTTTAAAGCAAATAATGGAGCTTAAATTGTATAAGAATGATCTGTTTTATGGGAATTCCCTGGTGGTCTGTTGGTTCGGACTCGCTGCTTTCCGTGCACAGACTTAGGTTCAGCTCCTGGATGGGAAACTTCAGATCCCGCAAGCTGCAGGGCACAGCCAGGAAAAGAAGAATGATCCATTTGAGAAGGATAGTTTGAAGATGTGCATAAATGAAGAAACAACAGGAGGAGCCAAGACAGGAGGGATGAAATCCAGCCAACACATGTGGAAGTATTGGTCTTTGCAAGGATGTACGTGTTTTCCATAGAAGAGAAGACCGAGGAAAAGATGCGTGCAGTTTTGAGCTAAATTTGATGGGGAGGTGGCTTCATTATTTTCACTGAAGTGGATCAGATTCTGATAACAGTGTGAAATGGGTTTGAGGAACAAGTAGAAGGCATGAAATAATTGTTGCTTGATAGTGGGAGAGTGCCCTGTCTAAGGAGACTGAATGATTTCCAGCTGCTTTTAGGGCTCATTTGAAGTTAATGTTCATGAATTTTCCATGACATAATATGTTGCGTGAATCTTTCCCTCTTCATAGATGATTAGCTGCTGGGTGTTGCCATGAAAAAAGGTGAATAGCAATCTTCCAGGAGAATGTCTGAAGAGTATGATGGAGGAGAGGAAACAAGGAGTTGAGGATATTTATGAAGGAGTAATCTATAATTTGGACTATGGAGGGAATTTATTCAGTAGAAAGTGGTGTGGAAGTCATTGAATGTATTGTATGTTGAAACCTTTGACTAAGATGGCAATCCCTGGCTTATGGCTCTCTCTTTATGTCTGAATGCCATACCTTTCAAACGTTTGTGGAATGAACAAATGTGTCTCTTAGCGGAGATGTGTTATATCTCTCAGTTTGTATTCTTCTACAGCCTCCTTATTATAACAGTCTTTTATAGTGTGAACACTTTTGAGGGTGGGAATGGGCAGACCTTCTTATCCTCTGGCATGTAGTAATCACTGAATAAATATTTGCTGAATAAATGACTGTATAATTTCTGCTTGCTTAGTTCCTTGTGTTGTAGTGAAATCGTCAGATTTATTGGATGTATTCTCTACTAAACTGTTTGGTCCAAAAGGATTAGAGCTATATCTTACTCATTCTTGTACTCTCAGGGACTGGCACAGAACAGGAGATAAGTGAAGGATTGAGAGAACTTAATTTTTTTTAAAGATACAACAGAAGCTACAACAGGTAAAAATTTTCCACATGGTTGATCATTGGAATAAGGTGGTTTCATTACACATAAATCATTAGAGTGAGAAGAATGTATCTTAAGATAATCTCATGTATAACATGACCACTTTTATGTTGAATTTTTGTTGATGTAACAAGTTTGTTTGTTTGGGGGTTTGTTTGCTAGGAGGAGGCATCTCCCTACTCTTTGGTCAACATATGCCTGAACATCCTGGTTGCTAACCTGGAGAAATTGTGTTCTGAAAGATCTGATGGAACACTTTGTCTTCCGGAGCATTGGAGTTTTCCTCAGGAATTAGCCGATCGATTCGTTGGGATGATGACTTGGCAAGGTAACGATAAGACTGCTTTATTGTGTACGTTGATAGCACTTGACTATTTGATAAGCACTTTTGCATTTAATTCTGTTTTGTTCCTCTCAACAACCTGCTGAGAAATATAGAAATTTGTGTGGAGGTTGATTCTCAGAGTCTTTCTGGAATCCCTTGATGAAAATTATCTTCCTTCTAGGTTTGCCCTGCAGTTGCTATAGTCTCATTTCCCATTCTTATGATTGTGAATATGAACCTTAAAAATTTTTTTCCTTTACTACCTTTTGTAGTAGGGCTTTCCAAGGGCTGTGTTTGCTATGTTAGTGTTTTCTTAATGAAAAATTTTGGGGAGTAACACATGATTGAGATAAAATTCACATAGCGTATAATTCATCCATTTAAAGTATATGGTTCAGTTAATTTTTTTTTAGCATATTCACAGATTTGTGCAGCCATCATCCCAGTCAGTTTTCATCACCTCAAAAAAAACAAAAAACCTTATTCATCCCCCTATAATTCTTAGCAGTCACTAATCTACTTTCTACCTTTATGGATTTGCCTTTTCTGAACATTTAGTGTAAATGGAATCATTTAATATGTGACCTATTGTGTCTTCAGAGAAGGCAATGGCACCCCACTCCAGTACTCTTGACTGGAAAATCCCATGGACGGAGGAGCCTGATGGGCTGCAGTCCATAAGGTCGCTAAGAGTCAAACATGACTGAGCGACTTCACTTTCACTTTTCACTTTCATGCATTGGAGAAGGAAATGGCAACCCACTCCAGTGTTCTTGCCTTGAGAATCCCAGGGATGGGGGATCCTGGTGGGCTGCCATCTATGGGGTTGCACAGAGCTGGACACGACTGAAGTGACTTAGCAGCAGCAGCAGCATTGTGTCTTGCTTCTTTCATTTAGCATAATATTGTCAAGGTTCATCCATTTTGTAACATCAACTACTACTGAATTTTTATGGCTGTGTAATATTCCACTCTTGATATACTACCTTTTATTTGTTTCTCAGTTGATGAACATTAGGTTTTTTTTAAGATTTTTTTTTTTTAATGTGGACTATTTTAAAATCTTTATTGAATTTGTTACAGTATTGCTTCTGTTGTATTATGTTTTGCTTTTTCGACCACAAGATGTGTGGGATTGTAGCTCCCAGACCAGGGACTGAACCCTCACCCTCTGCACTGGAAGGGAAAATCTTAACTACTAGACTGCCAGGGAAGTCCCTGTGTTGTTTTTATTATACATTTTGGCTATTGTGAATAATGCTTCTATAAACATTAGTGTACACATTTGTGTGTGTGGATATATGCTTTTATATCTTTGGGTGTATACCCAGGAGTGAAATTGCCAGGTTAAGTGGTAGCTTTGTGTTTAACTTTTTGAAGAACTTCAAATTCTTTCCCAAAGTAGCTGTACCATTTTATGTTCGCACCAGCAGTTGGAACTGAAGAGTTCCAATTTCTCCACATCCTTACCAAAACTTGTTTATCCAATGACTTTGATGATAGCCATTCTGGTGGATGTGAAGTGGTATCTATTGTGATTTTTATGTGCATTTCTCTAATAGCTAATTGGCTTCCCTGGTGGCTCAGACAGTAAAGAATCTGCTTTCAATGCAGGAGACCCTGGTTTGATCCCTGGCTTGGGAAGATCCCTTGGAGAAGGGAATGGCTACCCACTCCAGTATTCTTGCTGAAAAATTCCATAGACGAGAGGAGCCTGGCAGGCTATAGTTCATGGAGTCACAAAGAGTCAGATGTGACTGAGCACAATATAAAATATAAATATAAAAAATACACATATACCTCCTTTATCTGTTATTGTATGTATGTTCCTGTTGCCATTTTAAAAATTGTTTTTATAGGTCTTTTTCTTCTTTTGTGTTTTCCACCTAGAGAATCTCCTTTAACATTTGTTTATAGATGGTATCCATTCATCTGTTGCTGGACACTTAATGTTGCTTCCATTTCTTGGCAGTTGTAAATAATACTCCTGTGAACATTAGGATGTATATATCTTTTCAGATCAGTGTTTTGTTTTTTTCTTGGATATTTACCCAGCAGTGGAATTGCTGGTCATATGATGGTGGGTTTTTTTTTTTTTTTTTTAAGAAAACTCCACACTGTTTACCACAGTAGCTGCACTAATTTTTACATTCCCACCAACAGTATATGAGGGTTTCCTTTTCTCCACCTCCTCACCAGCATTTGTTATTTGAGTTCTATCTGATGATAGCAGTTCTAATGGGTGTGAGGTGATAACCTCATTCTGGTTTTGATTTGGATTTCCCTGGTGATTAATGATGTAACACATGCATCTTTTCTTGTGCCTGTTGGACATATGCATGTCTTTGGAGAAATGTCTGTTTAGGTCTTCTTTCCATTTCTAAATAGAATTGCTTGTTTTCTTGGTATTAAGTTACATGAGTTGTTTATGTATGCATTGTGAATGTTTTATTGGTTGTATTAGGTTGGTGAAAAAGTAATGGCAATTCTTCAGACTGTGAATTTTAATTTTAAATCATTGTAACTAGGCTCAAACACATCTTTATTAATCAAAAAAGGAACCATTACAATCAACATATGTTTTTCCAATGAGAAGTAAGTTTTTTTATTCCTGTAGAATAGAAATCTGTATTTTTGGATTCAGTGAACTCTTGGAAGGCATTTTTTGCCTCTGTTGGTTGTGGAACCATTTTCCCTGCAGAAAGTTGTCAAGATGCTTGAAGAAGTGATAATTGGTTAGTAAGAAGTCAGGTGAATATGGTGGATGAGGCAAAACTTTTAGCCCAGTTCGTTCAACTTTTGAAACATCGATTGTGTGACATGGGGTTGGGCATTGTAGTTGGAGAAATGGTTCATTGTTGTTGGGTAAAATAAGAGAAGACAACACTTCAAAACAATGATTTTTTGGATTTTTGGTCACCTTATGAGGCACCCAGTTACCGAACTTTTTTACCTTTCCAATTTGCCTCAAATGCCAACTGACTGCAGAGTGGTCAATGTTGAGTTCTTCAGCCACTTCTCATGTAGTTTTAAGAGGATCAGCTTCGATGTTTGCTCTCAATCGCTCGTTGTCAACTTCTGATACCCAGCTACTACACTCCTCATCTTCAAGGCACTTGTCTCCTTTGGAAAACTTCTTGAGCCAAACATACTGCATTGTATGTTAATTATCAGTTCCTGGGCCAAGTGTGTTGTTGATGTTGCCTGAGTTGTCTCCACTGCTTTACAGTCCATTTTGAACTTGAATAAGAAAATTGCTCGATTTGCTTTTTGTCTAGCATCATTTCTGTAGTCTAAATAAATAACAATAAACAGCATGAGAAATGCGGATGAAACACAAGCTGGAATCAAGTTTGCTGGGAGAAATATCAATAACCTCAGATATGATACCACCCTTATGGCAGAAAGCAAAGAACTAAAGAGTCTCTTGATTAAAGTGAAAGAAGAGAGTGAAAAAGTTGGCTTAAAGCTCAGCATTCAGAAAACGAAGATCATGGCATCTCGTCCCATCACTTCATGGCAAATAGATGGGGAAACAGTGGAAACAGTGACAGACTGTATTTTCTTGGGCTCCAAAATCACTGCAGATGGTGACTGCAGCCATGAAATTAAAAAACGCTTACTCCTTGGAAGAAAAGTTATGACCAGCCTAGATAGCATATTAAAAAGCAGAGATATTACTTTGCCAACAAAGGTCTGTCTAGTCAAGGCTGTGGTTTTTCCAGTAGTCATTAGTCATGTATGGATGTGAGAGTTGGACTATAAAGAAAGATGAGCACTGAAGAATTGATGCTTTTGAACTGTGGTGCTGGAAAAGACTCTTGAGAGTCCCTTGGACTGCAAGGAGATCCAAGCAGTCCATCCTGAGGGAGATCAGTCCTGGGTGTTCATTGGAAGGACTGATGCTGAAGTTGAAACGCCAATACTTTGGCCACCTAATGTGAAGAACTGACTCATTGGAAAAGACCCTAATGCTGGGAAAGATTGAAGGCGGGAGGAGAAGGGGATGACAGAGGATGAGATGGTTGGATGGCATCACCAACTCAATGGACATGAGTCTGAGTAAACTCCAGGAGCTGGTGATGGACAGGGAGGCTTGGCCTGCTGCAATTCATGGGGTTGCAAAGAGTCAGACATGACTGAGCGACTGAATTGAACTGAAACAGCATGTAACAAGTCATTAGCAAAAAACATAAAGTGAGAAATGCACATTAAAATGATGTAACCAGATTTATTTAAGAATGTATCCCAATATCAAATGGCAAAGTTCAACAATGCAAAACCTCAGTTACTTTTGCACCAACCTAATAGATTGGAGGGGAGAGCTCACTCCAGAATAATGTTTCACTCTGCCATGTTGCTGATGTTATACTCTCTGCTCTAATTCTTACTTCTTCTGCTTACTTTGGATTTAATTTGTTCTTCTTTTTCTAGTTTCCTAAGGTGGGAACTTAGGTTATTGATTTTAGATCTTCTCTATTAATGTATGCATTCACAGCTATAACTTTCCCACCTAGCACTGCCTTTTCTGTGTCCCACAGATTTGGGTAAGTTGTGTTCTTATTTTCATTTAGTTCAAAATATTTTGTAGTTTCTCTTGATTTTTTTTTCCCTTGATTCATCTGTTATTTAGAAGTATGTTTATCTTCCTATATTTTGGGACTTCCAGTTATTTTCTTTCTTTAAAGAAACTGGTCATTTGTTTTGTACAGTATCCTACGATCTGGACTTTACCATTGTTTGTGCTGTGATCTGACATGTTTTTCTGATTCTTGTAATTCCTATACATTGAAAATTAGACGTAGGGGCTTGATCCAATTGAAGTTTGATGTTTGGTAGTAATGTTTGTACTTCTTTCTTCAGTTGCTTCAGTTGCGTCTGACTCTTCACAAACCCAATGGACTGGAGCCTGCCAGGCTCTTCTACCATGGCAATTCTCCAAGCAAGAATACTGGAGTGGGTTGCCATTCCTTCTGCACTGTACTTCCTAAGGGTGTTAATAAAGTCTGGTTGTCTGGTTGGTTTTCACTTTTGGTGGCCATAGATGATAATTACCTACCTAGATTTATTAAATCAGCAGGGGTTTTTGTATGTTTGACTTAGTGTTTATTACTCTCAACCTTGCTGGTTGGAGTAACTTTGTTTTTCTGTTTTTTACCCTTCGTTACTGTTCCATACTTTCTTTTGTATGCCTCTGTTTCTTTATATATGTGTTTTATGTTCCTCAGGTTTCCATCTTGGGAAGCTTTGTATATTTTCTCACTTTGTGTATGTATACTCCCTGGATAATCTTCTTTGGTTTCGCTGCCACTTCTACTTTAATTTCCCAGAGTTTTCAGTGCAGATCTTTATTCGAAGCTCCAGAACCACATACAAGATAGGCAGGTATCTTGTAACTCTAATCTAGGCTGCTGATTCATCCTGTTCCTCTGGTTTTCTTCTACTTCAGTGTCTGCTGCTTATCTTTTCTGCTCATCTAGCTTCCCTTGAAGGACAGCGCAGAAGCTATCTAATCCTGAGTGTCAGTTCAGTTCAGTTCAGTCACTCAGTCCTGTCTGACTCTTGGCGACCCCATAAATCGCAGCACGCCAGGCTTCCCTGTCCATCACCAACTCCCGGAGTTCACTCAGACTCACGTCCATCGACTCCGTGAAAACAAGGACAAAGTTTCTCATACAATTAAACATACACTTCCTCCATTATTCATCAATTCTGAGTATTTACCCAAGAGGAATAAAAACATAAAGACTTTTGTAAGAATTTTCATAGCAGATTTAGTTTTAAGAGCCTTTAAAGAAATCTTTTGTTCATCAACTGTGCAATAGTGACAGTCAATACAACGGAATAACCACAATAAAAAGGTTGTTTAGTTGCTAAGTTGTGTCTGACTCTTTGTGACCCCATGGACTTCAGCATGCCAGACTTCTCTGTCCTTCACTGTCTCCCAGATTTTGCTTAAATTCATGTCCATTGAGTCTGTGATGCCCTCTTCTCCTACTGCCCTCAATCTTTCCCAGCATCAGGGTCTTTTCCAATGAGTTGGCTCTTCACATCAGGTGGTCAAATTATTGGGGATTCAGCTTCAACATCAGTCCTTCCAAAGAATACTCATGGCTGATTTCCTTTAGAATTGACTGGTCTGATCTCGTGGTCCAAGAGACTCTCAAGAGTCTTCTCCAGCACCATAGTTCGAAAGCATTAATTCTTTGGTGCTCAGCTTTCTTTATGGTCCATCTCTTGCATTCTTACATGACTACTGGAAAAACCACAGCTTTGACTACACAGACCTTTGTCAGCAAAGTGATGTCTCTGCTTTTGAATATACTATCTAGGTTTCTCATAGAAAAGCTATGACAAAACAGTAAAAAGGAATGAACTACTAATACTAAACTCAATCAAAAACAAAACAAAAAAATCTGAGTGAATGAAGTCTTATGTTAAAAGGTTCATGGTAAGTAACTCTATTTATATGAAGATTTAGAACAGGTGAAACTCACCTATGGTACAGAAAAGAAAATCAGAACAATGGTTGGGAAGGAGCCATGAGAGGTGATGTTAAAATTTCATTTATTTTTTCATAAGATTCATAAAAATTTTTTCAAAGTACAGTTGGTTTAAAATGCTGTGTTAGTTTCAGGTAAACAGCAAAGAGATTCAATTATATTCTTTCACACTTGTTTCCCATTATAGTTTGTTATAAGATACTGCATATAGTTTCCTGTGCTATATAGTAAAACCTTGTTGGTTATTTATTTATATATAGTAGTTTGTATCTAGTAATCCCAAACTCCTAATTTATCCCTCCCTCACTTTCTCCTGTGGTAACCATAAGTTTGTTTCCTATGTCTGTGGGTCTGTTTCTGTTTTGTAATTAAGTTCATTTATGTCATTTCTTTTAGATATAGCATAAAAGTTTTATCACATATAAGTGATATCATATGATATATTACATATCAGTGCTATCATATAGTATTTGTCTTTCTGATTCACCTCACTGAGCATGATAATTTCTAACCCATCCATGTTACTACAAAAGGTATTATTTCATCATTTTCCTGGGCTGACTCAAATATATATACTCACACACACAACACCACATTTTCTTTATCCAATCATCTGTTGATGGACATTTGTTTCCATGTCTTGGCTATTGTGAATGAATACCAATGTAAAATTCTGAACAAAAGATTAACAAACTGAATCCAATAACACAAAAAGATGATATATCATAATCAAGTTGTATTCCTCCCAGGTTCACAAGGATGGTTTAACATATGCAAACATTCTATATATTGATTGCCTTTTTTTGGAGAAGGAAATGGCAACCCACTCCAGTACTCTTGCCTGGAGAATTCCATGGAGAGAGGAGCCTGGTAGGCTATAGTCCATGGGGTCGCAAAGAGTCAGACACGACTGAGTGACTTCACTTCACTAGGGGGTTATACATCTATATGCATTTGCTAAAATTCAGCAAATGTACATTTTAAATTTATGCATTTTCTTGCATGTAAATTTTACCTTAAAATTTAAATTTTTAACAAACAATAAATCCCACTTTATGATACTGAAGTATTTCGGGAGAAGTATACTAATGTCTGCAACTTACTTTGAAATGAATCCAAAAAATAAGATGGCTTGGTGGACAGACAGAGATGTATACAGAAGTAGTATCTAGTAAAGAAAGTATAAGAAAATACTAAGGGAAGCAGAATAATGGCCTACCAGACATGCACACATCCTAATTCCTACATCTGTGAATAATAACGCTTCAGCTAGCTGGCTGATCACCTGATCTTATTATGAGACACTCCTGGAATGCAGGTTAGCCAGATATAATCACAAAGGTTAGTACAAGTGGACAAGAGGGAGGCAGAAGAGAAGAGTCAGAGGCAGATGTAATTATGGAAGAAGGGTTAGACGGATGCCAGTTCCTGGCTTTGAAGTTGTAGGAAGGAGGGCACGAGCCAAGGAATGCAGGCTGACTTTAAACTTTCAAATATAAAAGATACAATTAAACAGACGCTAACAAACCAAGGAAACAATTTTTAATTTTTTAAAACAAATTTCTAATATTATTTTTGCTAAACTGAAGTATAGTTGATGTACATTATAAATAATAGTTACAGATGTACAGTATGGTGATTCACAAGTTTTAAAGGTTATTCTCCATTTAGAGTTCTTATAAAATATTGCATGTATTTCCTGTGTTGTACAATATATCCTTATAGTTTATTTTATAAATAAGTGTTCATATCTCTTAATTCCCTGCCCTTATATTGCCCCTCCCCTTCCCCTTGGTAACCGTTTGTTCTCTGTATCTTTGAGTCTGTTGTTTGTCACTAGCTTGTTGTGATTTTTAGGTTCCATATGTAAGTAATATAATACACTGTTTTTCTCTGTGACTTATTTAATTCACATAATATCCTCTAAGTCCATCTATGTTGTTGTAAATGGCAAATTCTCCTTTGTTTTTTATGACTGAGTAGTATTTCATTGTGTATGCATCTTTATCCATTCATCTGTTGATGGACATTTAAGCTGCTTCTACTAGAGTTCAGTTCAGTTCAGTCCAGTCTATCAGTCACTTCTGACTCTTTTCGACCCCATGAACCACAGCATGCCAGGCCTCCCTGTCCATCACCAACTCCCACAGTTCACCCAAACCCATGTCCACTGATTCAGTGATGCCATCCAACCATCTCATCGTCTGTGGTCCCCTTCTCCTCCTGCCCTCAATCTTTCCCAGCATCAGGATCTTTTCAAATGAGTCAGCTCTTCGCATCAGGTGGCCAAAGTATTGGAGTCTCAGCTTCAACATCAGTCCTTCCAATAAACACCAAGGAATGATCTCCTTTAGAATGGACTGGTTGGATCTCCTTGCAGTCCAAGGGACTCTCAAGAGTCTTCTCTAACACCACAGTTCAAAAGCATCAATTCTTCAGTGCTCAAGTTTCCTTATAGTCCAATACTCACATCCTTACATGACTACTGGAAAAACCATAGCCTTGACTAGATGGACCTTTGTTGGCAAAGTAGTGTCTCTGTTTTTGAATATGCTATCTAGGTTGGTCACAACTTTCCTTCCAAGGAGTAAGCATCTTTTAATTTCATGGTTGCGGTCACCATCTCCAGTGATTTTGGAGCCCAGAAAAATAAAGTCAGCCGCTGTTTCCACTGTTTCACTATCTATTTGCCATGAAGTGATGGGACTGGATACCATGATCTTAGTTTTCTGAATGTTGAGTTTTAAGCTAACTTTTCCATTCTCCTCTTGCACTTTCATCAAGAGGTTCTTTAGTTCTTCTCTTTCTGCCATAAGGGTGGTATCATCTGCATATCTGAGGTTATTGATATTTCTCCCAGCAATCTTGATTCCAGCTTGTGCTTCTTCCAGCCCAGCGTTTCTCATGATGTACTCTGCATATAAGTTAAATAAGCAGGGTGACAATATATAGCCTTGACGTACTCCTTTTCCTACTTGGAACCAGTCTGTTGTTCCATGTCCAGTTCTAACTGTTACTTCCTGACCTGCATACAGATTTCTCAAGAGGCAGGTGAGGAGGAGTGGTATTACCATTGCTTTCAGAATTTTCCACGGTTTATTGTGATCTACACAGTCAAAGGCTTTGGCATAGTCAATAAAGCAGAAATAGATGTTTTTTCTGGAGCTCTCTTGCTTTTTTTGAGGATCCAGTGGATTTTGCAATTTGATCTCTGGTTCCTCTGCCCTTTCTAAAACCAGCTTGAACATTGGGAAGTTCATGGATCACATATTGCTGAAGCCTGGCTTGGAGAATTTTGAGCATTACTTTGTAGCATGTGTGAGATAAGTGCAATTGTGTGGTAGTTTGAGCATTCTTTGGCATTGCCTTTCTTTGGGATTGGAATGAAAACTGACCTTTCCCAGTCCTGTGGCCACTGCTGAGTTTCCCAAATGTGCTGGCATATTGAGTGCAGCACTTTCACAGCATCATCTTTCAGGATTTGAAATAGCTCAACTGGAATTCCATCACCTCCACTAGCTTTGTTCGTAGTGATGTTTCCTAAGGCCCACTTGACTTCACATTCCAGGATGTNTGAAAACTGAGCTTTCCCAGTCCTGTGGCCACTGCTGAGTTTCCCAAATGTGCTGGCATATTGAGTGCAGCACTTTCACAGCATCATCTTTCAGGATTTGAAATAGCTCAACTGGAATTCCATCACCTCCACTAGCTTTGTTCGTAGTGATGCTTTCTAAGGCCCACTTGACTTCACATTCCAGGATGTCTGGCTCTAGGTGAGTGATCACACCATAGTGATTATCTGGGTCGTGAACATCTGTTTTGTACAGTTCTTCTTTGTATTCTTGCCACCTCTTAATATCTTCTGCTTCTGTTAGTTCCATACCATTTCTGTCCTTTATCAAGCCCGTCTTTGCATGAAATGTTCCCATGGTATCTCTAACTCTCTTGAAGAGATCTCTAGTCTTTCCCATTCTGTTGTTTGCCTCTGTTTCTTTGCATTGATCGCTGAGGAAGGCTTTCTTATCTCTTCTTGCTATTCTTTGGAACTCTGCATTCAGATGCTTATATCTTTCTTTTTCTCCTTTGTAGATGCTTTTTGCCAGTTGGTCCTTATTCTTTTCCTCTTACATTTCCATGTTTTCAATACCATTCTCTATTCTGATTAATTCCAAATGTTTATGCTTCAGTCTTTTAGATTTAAAATATATAGAATCGAGAAGACCTTGCCTGATTTTGTGGAAAGTCTTGAAGGTAGAATAACTACTCAGATCTGTGTTTTGTTAGGGTGTGAGGGCTGGATCTTTATACTTCCCAACACAGTCTTCGTATGTGGGTTTCCATGGGAAAGTGGTATGACCATGGGTGAAGCAACTCCTTTCAGCTGATGCATTCTACATAAATGAGGGCTGTCAGCTGGTGGCATTTCCAGCAGCTCAAGTAGTAAGTCCTTTCTTTAAAAAAAAAAAAAAAAAAAGTATTTATTTATGGCTGCATTGGGTCTTAGCTCTTCATTATGGCCTGTGGGCTTCTCTCTGGTCGTGATGTGTGGACTCCAGAGTGCAAGGGCTCTGCAGTTGTGGCATGCAGGCTCTCTGATTGGGGTGGGTGGGATCAGTAGTTGGAGCTTGTGGGCTTAGTTGCCCCTCGACATTGGCATCTTAGTTCACCGACCAGGGGTCAAAACTGCATCCCCTGCATTCGAAGGCAGGTTCTCAGCTGCTTGAAGTCCCAGTCGTTTATTTTTAAATGTGATCTGGTGTCACCTCACAGCATCTGCTACTGCCATTTCCTCCCATCTCAAGATGGTTTGGCGGTGTACCTGTGCAGTGACTTAGGAGTCACTTTTCATCCTCCCCCCGCCCTGTCCTTTGTTCTTTTGACACATTTTCTGCCTTCAGAGTACATATCTCAAATGTTCTTCTCCTCAAGTCAGGTCAGATGTTAGTGTCTGACTCTTTGCAACCCCATGGACTGTAGCCTGCCAGACTCCTCTGTCTGGGGAATTCTCTGAGCAAGAATACCAAAGTGGGTATCCATTCTCTTCTCCAGGGGATCTTCCCAACCTAGGGATCGAACCCAGGCCTCCTGCATTGCAGGCAGATTCTTTACCATCTGAGCTACCTTTTCCTCCTCGCCCCTGTCAATGACACCTTTCTCTTTCTTCTCCCCTGGTCTCCCAAGTGGTTTCCTTACCTTTAATTTTGCTCATCACCAAGCTCTACCACATAGCGGAGAGTCGTCCTCGATATCTGAATCAGATCTGTCTGCACTTTTGCCGCTCTTTAAAGTCTTCTCTTTGTACTTAGGATGAAATGCCAGTTATTTAGCCTGGCCTACAAGGTCTGACTGACTCTTGCCTCTGTCTATAACCTGTCAGATTATGGTACCCCCTTCTCCATCTGTGCTTCAGCTGCACTGGTTTTCTCTCATTTCACAGAAATAGCCACACTGTTTCTCTTCTCAGGGCTTTAGCCTGTCCCTGTATCTGGAATGACAGCTGTCTTTGCCTTTCACATCCTTTTTGTCTCAGCGTAAATGTCACCTTCTAAGACTGCACTGAAAGACAGAAGATTCTTGTCTTCCTTCTCATTTTTCCCCACCCTGTCTTATAGTCTTGTTTGTTTTCTTTAGAACCTTTACTGCGTTTTTAATGTTAATAGTATTTTGCTTGTTTTATATTCTTTTGTATCTGTGTTCTTCTAGGATGTGAAAAAACCCCATTATGGCAGGAGTCATGTCTGTCTTATTCACTATTCTCAGCATGTAGCATAGCACTTGATATTTCTTGAATAAGAAAGAAAGATGGTATTAAGTCATGTCCAGCTGTTTATAACACTATGGACTGTAGTCTGCCAGGCTCCTTTGTCCATGGCATTCTACAGGCAAGAATACTAGAGTGGGTTGCCATTTCCTTCTCCAAGGGATCTTCCTGACCCAGGAATAGAACCCAGGTTCTCCACCATTGCAGGCAGATTCGTTAGCAACTGAGCTGCATGGGAAGCCCTTGAATAAATGTAATAAGTTCTTTCTGAAAGCCTTGAGTATTGAGGTTTCCTTTTTCCTATGTTAGTAGCATAGCCCAACTCAGACTGGGGACTTGTGAATCAGCTTATATACCTTTTCCCTCAGTTCTTTCTCTTAATCCATTCAACTGCTGTGTTCTGTCAGTTTAAACTATCATCTCTCATCATTAAAATCATTAATAATCTGTTGCCCCATCCCACTCCCATCAAACACCATCTTAATTCTTTTCTGTCATCATCACACATAATTGGTCTTTGTGAAAATATATTCTAACCATTCATTTTTTGCTTAAAAATTTTGAGTTTTTCATTTTTGTTTTGTACATGAGTTTCCTAGCTTTGTTTACAGGCCTCATCTGGCTTTTACTTTCCTCTCTACTGTCGTTTCCAGCCAGGCCTCTCCTTGTACACTGCGGTCCAGTAGCACTGATCAAATAGGGTCATTCTGAATAATCTGATGTTCTGAGCCTCTATGTCTTTGTTGTGTTCTCCCACCCTTCACCTTCCCCTTGGGCAACTGATATTCAGCCTCAAAAACCTGCCCTGATATTAATCTCATTTGTGTTCAATATCTGGTACAAATCACCACTGAATATAATATATTATTATGATCACTTATTTGCCTGACATGCTTCCTAGACTGAATTCTTTGTGGTCACAGGTGTCTTATTACCTTGTATGCCTATTACTTAATATGGAATCTCACATATAGAAGATGCTTAATATTAATAAATTGTTTCTAAATGAAATCTAATATAACCCATTCATTTTACAGATGAGGAAAATAAGGCATAGAGAGATAAGTGACTTACCAAAGGCCATCCACTAGTTTGGTTAAAAGTAATCATTAGTGCTATTTGCATATTATAGGCCCTATACTTACCTAACTCTTTTATTTTGTCTTTTTGTTTTTCTTCTATGAACAAAGTTGAAGTGAAGTGAAGTAAAAGTCACTCAGTTGTGTCCGACTGTTTGTGACCCCATGGACTGTAGCCTGCCAGGCTCCTCTGTCCATGGAATTCTCTAGGCCAGAGTACTGGAGTGGGTAGCTATTCCCTTCTCCAGGGGATCTTCCCAACCCAGGGATCGAACCCAGGTCTCCCACATTGCAGGCAGATTCTTTACCATAAAAGCCACCAGGGAAGCCCCTGAGAACTGGAGTGGGTAGGCTATCCCTTCTCCAGCAGATCTTTGCGACCCAGGAATCGAACTGGGGTCTCCTGCATTGCAGGCAGATTCTTTACCAGCTGAGTTACCAGGGAAGCCCAAGTAAACAAGGTTACTATGGTTAAAACTGTGGACGCTGAAGTCAGACTGCTTTTGATTCTTGATTCTGCCACATATTTTGACTCTGAGTAAGTTCCTTAACCCCTTTAAGCTTTAGTTTCCTCAGCTGTGGGATGGTAATAATCATAATTCCTTTACGATATTATTTTAAAGAGTAAATGAGATAATCTGAGTAAAGGGTTTAGAACAATGCTCGGCACAGAGTAAACAGTAAATGTAGTCATTATTGTTACTATTAGCATCTATCAAAGTTTACTGGCCACAGTGCCTCCTGGAAAAGGCATGAGATTTAGTTATTACAAGCTGGTTCTGGTTTTCTTATAGGCAAGCTGACTGATAGAACAGCAAGCATTTTCCAAAGCAACCAAATGAAGCTGAAGCTGGTCAACATTCAGAAAGCTAAAATATCCACAGCTGCATTCCTAAAAGCCTTCTGCCATCACAAACTCATTGAACTGGATGCTACTGCAGTACACACTGACCTCTCAATCCCAGACATCCTAAGTGGACTCTGCAGCAATAGCTGGATCCAAGGAAACCTCCGACGTCTCATCTTGGACTCAACAAGCATCCCTCGAGATTCAAGACTGTTGTTCTTTGGTCAGCTCACTGGTCTTCGTGTTTTAAGCGTTTTCAATGTTTGTTTTCATAGTGAAGACCTGGCTCATGTTTCGCAGTTACCCAAACTGGAAAGCTTGGATATCTCTAATACTCTGGTCACTAACATCTCTGCACTCCTTACCTGTAAGGATCGACTCCGATCTCTTACAATGCACTATCTAAAATGTCTGACTATGACCAAACCACAGATTCTCGCAGTCATTAGCGAACTTAAATGTCTGCTTCACCTTGATATTTCTGATCACAGGCAACTCAAGTCAGATCTAGCTTTTCATTTGCTACAGCAGAAAGATATTCTGCCTAATATCAAGTCCCTGGACATTTCTGGGGGTAGTTACATCACTGATGGAGCTGTAGAACTATTTATACAACAACGGCCTGCGATGCAATTTGTGGGACTGTTAGCTACAGATGCTGGTTATTCTGACTTCTTTTCTGCAAAGGAAGGCTTGAGGGTTAGTTCTTTTCTGAAATAAGTTTGTTTCATTTGTTCAGAACATTATTAAGCTTTCTTTGTGTATCAGAATCTGTACTAGGCATTCGGGTTACAAAGACAAATTAACAGTTCTTAAGGAGCTTAATGATTAAGAATTATTGTGTAACTACTATGTGGTATGAAATTGTGAAAATATAACCTTAAACTAGATGCAGCCCTAGCTCCAGTGTCTTCCAGTCTAGCTCGATAACGATAAGCAGAGCCATTTCACATTACCTCTTACGTGCCAGTTGGCACATTTTGCACATTGTTTTCTATTTGAATCCTCCCATTTTACAGATGAGGAGGTTAAGCTGTTTATCCACAGTCAAAGAACTATTAAATGATAGAGCTGGTCGTATATTTGGGTCTTTGTGAAACTAATGCTTTTACCTCTAGTAACAGCTAAATATAATGAATAAGGCAGGTGATGTATGCCTAACGCCGTTTTTGAATGCAATTTTTAAAAGGCCCTGAAGGAAAAAGTACTGTACATTGCTAGACTATAGCCTCTAGTGGTGCTGTTTCTTTAAAGAGCATATATCTAAATATTTATGTCCTGGAATACTTTTTTCAGAGAAGGCAATGGCACCCCACTCCAGTACTCTTGCCTGGAAAATCCCATGGATAGAGGAGCCTGGTAGGCTGCAGTCCATGGGGTCACTAAGAGTCGGACACGGCTGAGACTTCACTTTCACTTTTCACTTTCATGCACTGGAGAAGGAAATGGCAACCCACTCCAGTGTTCTTGCCTGGAGAACCCCAGGGATGGGGCAGCCTGGTGGGCTGCCGTCTATAGGGTCGCACAGAGTCGGACACGACTGAAGTGACTTAGCAATAGCAATAGAATGCTTTTTAAAAACAGTGGCTTTCTACCTCAGTTGTACATTCTAATCACTTTGGGAGTTTTAAAATACACTGATGCTTGTGGCCTATTCCCTAGAGATTCCGATGTAACTGGTCTGGGATTTGGTCTGGGCATTCAGTAATTCTAATGTGGAGCCAAAGTTCAGAACAGTGACTTCAAAAGAACCCATTAAAAACAATGACTTATGTAATTTTTACTGGGGTGAGAGTCAAGTGATTTGCAGTCATTAGTTGTTTTCACATTTTATTCTTTTGATTTAAAAATAGCAATTGTGTCTTAAAGTTTTTTAATTTTAAATGACTTCTTAGTGAACCCATGAAGCTATCAGTTGCATCATTAGGCTACAAATAGATAGTTGAACTTTTAGATTAAATGTGTATAGCAGAGAATTGTTTACCAAGAATGTACACCTAGGTCTGTTTCAGATTAATGGCACTTAGTGTCCCAATGATCAAAAGAACCACAGCAGTTAAAATTAAAAAAAAAAAAGATTTTTAACACATCAACTCATGATATATACAGTAATATTGCCAAGTGCTAGAATATTCTGTAGAGAGATTATGCATGTAGTTAAGATGCTCTCAAAGTCAGTACACCAAAAGAAAATGAGACAAGTTTTCTTTCAGTAAACTTTATCTGGTACACATGAAGTTTATTTTGAAAATGTTAAATAATGCATTGTATATACAGTGTTGGATATTTTGGGGGAGGGAGAGGAGAGACCACAATCTTCCCAGTACTAAGAAATTCTAAAGATCCTAATCCAGACTTAGTGGAGTGTAAGGTATGGTAAGTTTAAAAGGTGTGTTTCAGAAAATCTTACATTTAAGAGAAATGTATTTTTCAAATCAGATGTAAAATATAAGCATTTTTGTTGTTTGGGTTGCTCAAAAGTTTGCTTAAAATGTTTAAAATTAAGGGTTAGTGAAAACCTTCTAACAGAATAGGTATGTGTTATTTTCTTGTACCTAATATTAGAGTTGGCAGTGTGTACTTAATTTCTTTAAAATGGGTGGAAAGGGCACCCACCATTAGTCCTAAGAGCCAGATAACATTTTCATTTGCTAGGAAATCCTTGCTGATCCACTGGTGGGGTGTCTCAAGAATGAGAATTGTTTCGTACTGGCATCTGTAGGAAACCTTGGAGAGAGAGGGTGATGCAACAGCTGTCTGGTCTTCTCCTTAGTCTTACAATGGCTTATCCTGTTTTCCTTTCAATTCTTACATCTAGATTATCACAAAACTTAAAAATCTAGACTATATCCATTGTTTAGATTGTTAATAATGTGTAGATCCTTGCACAGTTGATCTACATATAGTACTTGAAAACTGTTTTGGAATAATTTTTAATGTGGTAGATCGCTAACTTTAAACATTTTGCCAAATTTGTCTTATCCTGTTCTGTCTCTATACACGCAATTTTTAATACACACACACACACACACACCCCCCACCCCACCCCCCCATATTTGGCTGTGCTAGGTCTTAGTTGCAGAATGTGGGATCTTTAGTTGTAGGATGTGGGATATACTTACCTGACCAGGGATCAAACTCAGGCTCCTTGCAAACGCAAAGTCTAGCCACTGGACCACCAGGGAAGTTCCCACACACAATTTTTTTCTTGAGGGTAGGTTGCATACAACATGCCCCTCTGCCCATTAATATACTTTAGTTGGTATTTCCTAGAGGAATGATAGTCTCTTTGACTGTCTGAGAGCACAGGTAATCTCAAGGATGACCATAGTACAGCTGTCAAATTTCAGGAAATTTAACATCGATACAATACTTTTATATAAAAATCTACTGTATGTGTTTCCAGTGTTGATTTTCCCAGTTTAACACCGTTTATAAAATAATTTTCCTTTTAGTCCATGATTATTTTTACATTCAGTTGTCATATGTGTGCTTAGTCATGTCCAGCTCTTAGTGACCCCATGAACTGTAGCCTGCCAAGCTCCTCTGTCCACAGAATTTTCCAGGCAGTGATAGTGGAGTGGGTTGCCATTTCCTATTCCAGGGGACCCCGGCCCAGGGATTGAACCAGCATCTCCTGCATTTCCAGGCTATCTGGAAAGCCTCAGTTGTCATAGTCCTTCCTTTTCTTCATTACATTGATGTTTTTGAAGAATACAAACTAACATTGTTTCGTTTGCTTTTTTTGAAGAATGTTCCTCATTTTGGGTTTGTCTGATGCTTCATCATAATTCAGATTCTTCTAGGTCTACCCAGAATACCACATAAGGGATGTTGTGCCCTTCTCAAGTGTATTACGATATGAAGCACAGAGTGCCCCTCATTGGTGATATTAATTTTCACCACTTGGTCAAAATATTGTTCAGATACTAGGTAAAATATCCAGGTGCAGATAAAATATTATCTGTATACTCTTGTACTGTTTCTATCCTACATAGATAATACTATTCCTTTTGAAATTAATGAATGATATATAAGATAGTAGAAGACTGTGGCAATATCCTGGCCCTCATCAGACTTTCTGATCTAGATTTAGCATCCATTGATGATTCTTACTTGAACCATTCTTTACTGCAGTGGTTGCAAAGTGATGATTTTCCAACTCTTAACTCTCCTTTTTTTTCAGCTCTTCTTTTTACTCAAAACATTTAGCAAGTCTAACATAGCCTCAGTATGTATGAACTCATTGATTCCTATTGTTCTCAGTGATTTATAATGTATTGGCTGTTCTTAATTATTTTGATGCTCAGTTTGCCACAGGGTGGCCAGTGAGAGCTCCTGTGTCTATTTTTACATGCCCCCATTATTACTGTTATTATTTTGAGTCCTTCTTTACTTTCTAGGCTTCTTACACTTCGCTGTTTTGGCCTCAGAGTTAGACATTTCTCCCAAGAGCCCTGGTTCCTTTTAGTGGGAAACCGCTGTATGAGTGCTAGATGTGTTTTTAAGCCGTTTCATCAAGCAGAGCTAAGAAACAGATGAAGTAAGTTTAAAAGTGATACTTACAAATGTCCATCTTTATATTGTTCTTCTTTGCCTTTCCACATTCTGTGTTTGTATCTCTTTTCCACATGGAGAACCTTGGCTTCCAATAGCCTCAGCACATTTTCCTTAATCCTGTAAGGAATTAATCCTGTAAGGAAACTAACATAAAATAGTTTCAGAGTTGCTTCACCTATAGTACTTTGAACCACAAACCTACTGAAAAAGAGTTGAAGATATATTTGCAATTCTTTCTTTTCACTCTTGACTGAGAGTATAGTCAAAGTATTAAGCTGTATATATTTAGGTTTTTAAATTTCTACTTATTACACAGTAGGTAGCATAGTACATGTACTCTGTACTTTGCTTTTTTAACTTAGTGGTATGTCTTGGAAGTCACCCCATGTCAGTTCATGTTCCCATTTTTGGGGAGGGGATGGTAAAAAACACATAAAATTTATCATTTTAATCTTTTTAAGTGTAGAGTTCAATGCTTTTAAATACATAAATAATTTTGTTCAGCCATCACCATCATTCATCTCCATAGCTCTTTTCACTTTGTAAAGCTGAAATTCTATAGACATGAAACCCTGCCTCCCATTACCCCTTCCCGCCAGACCCTGGCAATACAAACTTCTACTTTGTGTCTCTATGATTTTGACCAACTCTCTCATGTAAGTGGAGTCGCACAGTACTTGTCCTTTTGTGACTGGCTCATTTTACTTTACATAGTGTCCTAAGGGTTTGTCCATGTGGCATGCTGCCTTTTTCAGGTTGAATAATAACCATTATGTGTATACCACATTGTGCTTATCCAGTTGTCATTGATATGTACTTGGGTTGCTTCCATGTTTTGGCTATTATGTTGATTATTGTGAGTAATGTTGCTGCAAATAGGAGTACACAAAGATCTCTTTTGAGACTCTGCTTTTTTTTTGGATCACTCTGTGAAGCCTCAGTTCTTTGACCAGGGATTGAATCCAGGCCTCTGCAGTGAAAGCCTGGAATCCTGATCATTAGTCCACTGGGAAACTCCCAAGACTCTGCTTTTGGTTCTTTTGGTATATACCCAGAAGTATATACTAGAATGGACATGAGTTTGAGCAAACTCCGTGAGATAGTGAAGAACAGGGAAGCCTGGTGTACTGCAGTCCATGGTGTCACAAAGAGTTGGACATGATTTAGTGACTGAACAATGAGCAATCCAGAAGTGGAATTGCTGGATTATATGGTGTGAAACTGAAAGTTGCTCAGTCGTGTCCGACTCTTTGGAATTCTCCAGGCCAGACTACTGGAGTGGGTAGCCTTTCACTTCTCTAGAGGATCTTCCCAACCCATCGATCAAATCCAGGTCTCCCTCATTGCAGGTGGATCATATGATAATTCTGTTAATTTTGGGGGGAACTACCATAATGTTTTCTGCAGCAGTTGCACAGTTTTTACATTCCCACTAACAGTGTGCAAGTGTTTGAATTTCTTCACACACTGGCCAACACGTATTTTTTCCTGTTTTTAAATTTTTTAATAGTAACCATTGTAATGGGTGTAAAGTGGTACCTCATTGCAGTTTTGATTTGCATACTTACCTGCTCTATTGGGCATCTTTTCAGAAGCTTATTGACCATTGGTATGTCTTTGAAGAAATGTCTAGTGAAGTTGTTTGCCAAATTTTTAATTAGGTTGCTTAGGTTTTATTTTTGTTATTGTTGTTGAGATATAGGAGTTCTCTGTGTAGTCTGGATATTAACTCCTTATGATACAAGATTTTCAAATATTTTCTCCTCTTCTCTGGTTTGTCTTCATGAAGTTCAGTTTGTATTTCTTTTGTTGCTTGTATCTTTGGTGTCATATACGAGAAATCACTGCCAAATCCAGTATTGTGAAGCTTCTTCCTCATGTTCCTTATAGGAGTCTTATAGTTTTAGTTCATAAATTTAAGTCTTTGATCTGTTTTGAGGTAATTTCTTTGATGTGGTGTTATGTTAGATTTTACAACTTTATTCTTTTACATGTGGATATCTAGTTTTCTTAGGACAATTTCTTGAAAATACCAAATTGTCTTAGCACTCTTGTTAAAAATCATCTGATCATAAATGCAAAACATTGTTTTAGGGCTTTCTAGTCTATTCCATGGGCTCCCCTGTGGCTTAGATGATAAAGAATCTTCCTGCAATGCAGGAGACTCGGGTTTGATGCCTGGGTTGAGAAGATCCCCTGGAGAACGAGATGGCAACCCACTCCAGTATTCTTGCCTGGAGAATCCTATGGACAGAAGAGCTGGGCAGGCTATAGTCCATTTCACTGGTCTTTATGCCAGTATTTATGCCAGTGCCACACTGTTCTGATTGTTATAGCTTTGTATTGATAGTCCATTTTGAAATCAGGATGTATGACTTCCTTGGAATTCTGTATAAATTCAGGGTGTGTGTTTGTATTTCTGCTAAAAAGGTCATTGGGATTTTGGTAAGGATTATATAAATATGTAGATAATTTTGGGTAGTATTGATGTCTTAAGTCTTCTAATCCATGAACATGCAATGTGTTTCCATTATTTATGTCATCTTTAATTTCTTTCATTAGTGTGTTGTAGTTTTCATCATACAAACCTTTCATCTCCTTTGTTAATTCCTAAGTACTTTATTGTATTATTGTAAATAGAATTATTTTCATGATTTCCTCTTCAGATTGTTCATTATTATTGTATAAAAATTGAACTGATTTTTGTGTGTATCCTGCAACTTTCTGGATTCATTTATTAGGTCTAACAGATAACAGCTTTTTGTTTTTTTGTGGTTTATAAGATCATATAGTTTGTAAGTAGATCATTTTACTTCTACCTTTTCAATTTGGATGCTTTTTATTTTTTTAATTTATCTTTTTATTTTATATTGGAGTAGAGCTGATTAACAATGTTGTGATCATTTCAGGTGAACAGCAAAGGGACTCAGCCATACATATACATGTATCCATTCTCCCCTAAACTCCCCACTCATCTTGGATGCCTTTTATTTCTTTTTCTTACCTAATTGCTTTGTCTAGAATTTCCAGTGCTGTGTTCAGTAGACACTGTGAAAGGGGCTTATGTCTTTTTCCTGATTTTAAAAGCTTTCAGTCTCTCACTATTGAGTATCATGTTCCTTGTAGATTTTTCATGTATGGCTTTTATTAAGTTGAGGTAACTTCCTTCTGGGCTTTTTTGCAGGTGTTTGGGGGCTTCCCTGGTGCCTCAGACAGTAAAGAATCTGCCTGCAGTGCAGGAGACCCAGGTTCAATCCTTGGGTCAGAAAGACCCTTGGAGAAGGGAATGGCCACCCACTCCAGTATTCTTGCCTGGAGGATGCCATGGACAGAGGAGCCTAGCCCACTACAGTCCATGGGATCACAGAGTTGGACGCTTTGTCAAATGCTTTATCTTCATTAGATGAGGTTGACACGTGGTTTTCCTCCTTCATTCTAATACTGTTGTATCTTACATTGATTTTTAGTATACCATTGTATGTTGAACATTGCATTCTGGGAATAAATCCCACTTGGTCCTGGTGCTGTGCTTAGTTGCTCAGTCATGTCTGACTCTGCGATCCCATGGACTGTAGCCCGCCAAGCTCCTCTGTCCCCGGGGATTCTCCAGGCAAGAATACTGGAGTGGGTTACCATGCCCTCCTCCATGGGATCTTCCCAACTCAGGGATCAAACCCTCATCTTCCACCTTGCAGGCAGATTCTTTACCTGCCACCAGGGAAGCCCAAGAATACTGGAGTGGGTAGCCTATCTCTTCTCCAGGGAATCTTCCTGACCCAGGAATTGAACTGGGGTCTTCTGCATTGCAGGCAGATTGTTTACCAACTGAGCTACCAAGGAAGCCTTGGTCATGGTATATAATTCTTTTATTTGGCTGAGTTTGGTTTGCCTGTATTTTGTTGAGGATTTTTCCATCTCTGTAAGGACTGTTAAACTCTAGTTTCCTTTTCTTGTAGCGTCTTTGGCTTTGGTATCAAGGTAATGCTGGCTTCGTAGAATGAGTTAGGAAATGTTCCATCTCCAGTTGTTAAACTGAAAAGTTTTAACATTAATTCTTCCTTAAGTGTTTGGTAAAATTTATTAGTGAACCCATTAGATCTAGGGCTTTTATTTTTGGGGAAGTTTTTGATTATTGATCCAGTTTCCTATTTCAGTTTTCTTCAGTGTCTTCATGATTTAGTCTTGTTAGGTCTTATATGTCTAGAAATTTGCCCATTACATCTAGGTTATTAAGTTTATTAGAATGTAATTTTTCATAATACTCTAATTCTTTTTTTTTCCTGTTGAATTGGTTGTAATGTCTTCTGTTTCATTTCAGATTTTAGTATTTTGAGTCCTTTCTTTTTTTCTTAGTTTCTTTTTTTTACCCTTCAGTTCAGTTCAGTCGCTCAGTCGTGTCCGACTCTTTGCGACCCCATGAATCACCGCACGCCAGGCCTCCCTGTTTATCACCATCTCCCGGAGTTAACTCAGTCTCACGTCCATCGAGTCCGTGATGCCATCCAGCCATCTCATCCTCTGTTGTCCCCTTCTCCTCCTGCCCCCAATCCCTCCCAGCATCAGAGTCTTTTCCAGTGAGTCAACTCTTCTCATGAGGTGGCCAAAGTACTGGAGTTTCAGCTTTAGCATCATTCCTTCCAAAGAAATCCCAGGGCTGATCTCCTTCAGAATGGACTGGTTGGATCTCCTTGCAGTCCAAGGGACTCTCAAGAGTCTTCTCCAACACCACAGTTCAAAAGGATCAATTCTTCGGCGCTCAGCCTTCTTCACAGTCCAACTCTCACATCCATACATGACCACAGGAAAAACCATAGCCTTGACTAGACAGACCTTAGTCGACAAAGTAATGTCTCTGCTTTTGAAAATGCCAGCTAGTCCATCCATTTGTCAATTTTGGTGATGTGTTCAAAGAACCAATTTTTTGTTTCATTGATTTTCTTACTATTTTTATATTCTCTATTTTTTTTTTTTTTGCTCTTTGCTTTAATAATGATTATTTCCATCCTTCTGCCAGCTTTGGGTTTAGTTTGTTTGATCTTTTTACATTTAAAATAGTTACTGATTAGGAAGGACTTCTGTTGCTTTGCTCATTAGTTTCTATATTTTTTACAACTTTTTTTTTATCCCTCATTTCCTTCATTACTGTTTTCTTTGTTCAATTGACTTTTTGGATTTTTTTTTTTTTTTT
>SJYT01081720.1:912080-923258 GCA_006410635.1 Cephalophus harveyi
TGTTCAATTGATTTTTGGTTTTTTTTTTTTTTTTTTTTGGTTGGTATTATTCTTGTATATTCTGTAGCTGTTTTCTTTGTGGTTATCATGGATGTTACATTTAACATCCTAATGTTATGACACTCTAATGTGAATTTATACTAGCTTAATTTCAATAACAAACAAAAGCTGTTCCTTTAGCTCTCTGTCTGCGCCCCTTTTAATTGATGTCCCCAAGTTATACATTGTCTGCCCCAAAGCACAAAATAATTCTTTTTAGTGTGTTCATCACAAGTTAAGTAGAAAACAAAATTTGGAATTATAAGCCAAATTTATAAGAACACTAGTTTTTAGATGAATAATGATCTTTTGAAGGAACTATTTATTAAATCATGTTGGAAAAAAGTGTAGTTACTGACCATTAAAAATACTACTAGCTTTTGTAATTGCTCATGTATTTACCTTTGTTGAGATCTTTATTTCTTCATATGGCTTCTTGTTACTGTGTGGTGTTCCTTCATTTCACATTGCAGGACTTCCTTTAGCGTTTTTCATGGGGGGAGTTTAGTGGTAATGAACTTCCTTGGCTTTTCTTTACATGGAAATGTCTTGGCTTCATCCTCACTTTTTAAAAAACTTACACTTTTTTATTGGGATATAGCTGATTAATAAACAGTGTTGTGATAGTTTCAGGTGAATAGCAAAGGGACTCAGCCATAAATACACATATACCCATTCTCCCCCACACTCCTCCCTTCCCATCCAGGTTGCCACATAACATTGAGCAGAGTTTCGTGTGATGTATAGTGAAGTCCTTGCTGTTTATCCATTTTAAATATTGCAGTGTGTACATGTCCATCCCAAACTCCTTAGGTATCCCATCTGCCTATCCTTTCCCCCTAGCAACTACAATTTCATTCTTTAAGTCTGTGAGTCTCTTTTTATTTTGTAAGTAAGTTCACTTGTATCATTTCTTTTTAGATTCTACATTTAAGGGATGTCATTTGATATTTCTCCTTCTCTGACTTAACTTCACTCAGTATGACATTCTCTATCTGTGTTGCTGCAAATGGCATTATTTCATTCTTTTTTAATGACAGAATAATATTCCATTGTATTTATGTACCACATGTTTATCTGCTCCTCTGTCCATAGACATTTAGGTTGCTTCCATGTTTTGGCTATTGGAAACAGTGCTGCAATGAACATCAGGTTACATGTATTATTTTGGATCTTGTTTTTCTCTGGATATATGCCCAAGAGTAGGATTTCAAGGTCATATGGTAGCTCTGGTTTTAATTTTTTAAGGAAATCCCGTACTGTTCTCCACAGTGGCTGTACCAATTTGCATTCCCACCAACAGTGTAGGAGGATTTCCTTCTCTCCACACCCTCTCCAGCGTTTGTTGTTTGTGGAATGTTTGATGATAGTCATTCTGGCTTTCACCCTCACTTTTGAAGGACAGTTTTGCAGGGCATAAGATTCTTGGTTGACAGTTTTTTTCTTTTAACATTTTGAATATATCATCCCATTGTCTTCTGGCTTCTAAGTTTTTGATGAGACGTCTGCAGGTCTTACTGAGGATCCTTTGTATGTGATGATTTGCTTCTCTCTTGCTGCTGCTTAGAATCTTTGCCTTTGGCCTTGAAATTTTGATTATAACATGTCTCACTGTGAGTCTTCTTGAGTTCATCTTGCATGGAGTTCTTGAATTTCTTGGATGTTTATATTCATGTCTTTCATCAAATTTGGGACATTTGCAGCCATTTCCCCCCCAATATTATTTGCTACTTTAAGTCTCTTCTAAGATTCCTACAGTGTGTATGTTGGCCTGCGTAATGGTATTCCACAGAGTCCTTAGACTCTGCTCCTTTGTTTTCAATCTTTTTGCTTTCTGTTTCTCTGACACAATTTCCTTTGTCCTATCTTCAAGTTTGTTGATTTTTTTCATCTTCCTGCTCAAATCTGCCTTGAAAAACTCAAGTGAATTTTTATTTCAGTTATTATACCTTTCAACTCCAGAATAGTTTTTTGATTCTTTTTAAGGTTTTTTTTTTCTTTAAATCTCTCTTGAGTTTTCTCTTTTGTTCTTTTTCTTGACTTTATGTAATTTTCCTTGCGTTCTTTGAACATCTTTAAGGTGGATATTTTGAAGTCTTGTTTGAGTTGACCTGCTATATCAGTTCTGTTACAGGGACAGTGTCTTTTGATTTTAATTTTTTCCATTTGAATGGGTCATGCTTTCCTATTTCTTTATACGCTTTGTGATTTTTGTTGTTGAAAACTGGGCATTTAAAACTAATAATATGGCAACTCTGGAAATAGATTCTTTTCCTTCCCAGGGTTTGATGTCTATGTTATTGTTTTTGTGTTTGGGGTCTGTGTTGAGGATCAGCCTGAAGTATAAATTTTAAGATCTCTAGGTCTTTTATGAGCCTTTCCCTGGGTATGTGCAGTAATTTTGGGATTTTCTCTGTATATGTAGTTGTTTTGAATGTCATAGTCATTAATGTCTGTCTTCTAAAAGGGGAAAAAGAAAACAGTGAAGGGGCAGCCCTTGAAATTTCCTGGAAGTCATTTTAGCTGGTGGGAGAGGGGCTTTGAACAGTTGGCTGGTGAGGCTTCAATGGCATTGGCTACCCACCTTTTTGTACCTGTTATCAGAAGCAGTCAGAGCACAGATCCCTGATATTTCGAGGGTCCTTTTCCCCACCTGGACTCTCACAGGCTAAGTACCGGCAGCTCTAGGAGCATATGCTGGTGGCTGGGGAGTGGGATGGGGCATGGACAGCTATTGTGGAAAGAGCTGAAATCGATGGAAATGAGCCACAGTTTATTGTTGAAACATCCTGTAGAAGTTGTAAGCATGGATATAAACTCATTTGCCCTTTTTAAAAATTTTATTTATTAAATTTTATTGTGCTGGGTCTTTGTTGCTACTCACAGGCTTTCTCTAGCTGTGGTGAGCAGGGACTGCTCTCTAGTTGTGGTGTGTGGGTTCCTCATTGTGGTGACTTCTCTTGTTGCGGAGCACGGGCTCTGGGTGCGTTGGGTCAGTAGTTGTGACACAGGGGCTTAATTGCCCTGTGGTATGTGGGATCTTCCTGGTCCAGGGATTGAACTGCTGTCCCCTGCATAGCTAGGCAGATTCTTGACCACTGGGATACCAGGGGAACCCCCTTTTCCCTTATGTCTTGAAAATGCTTGTCCACTGTTACATTACTTTGTGTGTTGCTTGTTAAGTCTGATGACAATCTAATTCTCTAATTTGTTTTGATATTTTAATTATTTTTAAATGAAAGAAATGAATATTTTTAATGATAAAAGGTACAATTCACAAAGATAGACATCATAAACCATTAGACACCCAACAACAAAGAAACAGATACTTAAAGCAAAAATCAGAACAGATCTAAGGGAAAAGAAAAATACAATCATAGTGACACATAGTAACATTTCTCTGAGTATTCTATCAAGTGCAAAAAAAAGAATAGGAACATCTTGAGTAATGTCATTAATAATTATAGTATATTTCTATCCATATTAATAATTTGATCTTTTTATAAGAAGGCCCTGAAGGTTGTTTTTCTTTATTATTAAATTTAATCTTTATACTGTGATATATCTTGGACTTGATTTGGGTCAGTTTTCCCAGGTGGTTGGTGGGAGTTCTTTCAGTGTGTTGATTTAGGTCTTTTATATTTCTGGAAAGTTTTTGTTGGTAGTAATTTTAAAAATTAGTTCATTTCTTCCCCAGGAACTTCAAGTATATGTGTGTTGTATCTTCTTTTCTATATCAGCACTCAATCTTAGATCCTTTTAACTTCTTTCTTTTAAAATTTCTTTGTTTCTTGCATTTCTTCTCCTTACTAGATTTTAATCAATTCTATTATTCCTTGGATACTTTGTACTTAGTTTTTATGTTTGATATGACTTGATCTTTTGTTTTCCTGAGTTTAATCATCCCTGTTTCATCTTTTTGTTGAATGTATTTTTTTTTTTTGCACCCAGTAATCCTTATTAAGAACATTTAATTCAGGTTAGAGTGGTATGTTACAGATTTGTTTTGATTTACGAGAATTTTTCTCAGCTGAAATGTGTAGTTTTGCGTTAATGTATAAAGCTGTGCCAGGTCTTAGTTGTGGCACATGCAGTCTCTGAGGCACGTGGGATCTTTAGTTGTGGCTCGAATTCCCTGACCAGGGATTAATCCCGGCCCCGCTTCATTGGGAGTGTGGAGTCGTAGCCATTGGACCACCAAGGAAGTCCCTAGATTTGCTTTTTAAAAAAATTCTTACAGTAGCTTTATATGGAATTGGTTTGAATCTTTTTATTTCTTCGCATTTAATTGACTGGTGTCCTAATTCAAAAGCATTCTTCTGTCACTTTAGTGATGTGATGTTTCTTCAGTGAATGTTGTTACTGCTGATCATTGTGGAGTGGAAAAGGGGTTGTTTTTCTTTTCATTTTTGTGAAATCCTGAATTTTACCCCCCCCTTTTTTTTTCTTTTTCTTCACTACCCAGGAATGCTGAAAACTGGGTAAAATCTAGTTTTATATTTTTAAATAAGTGTTTAAATAAATAAACATTTCTTTTTCGTTTATGGTTTGGGTAAGGTTACCATTGTTCTCCAGACTCAAAGTCTATATATAGACTTTTTGAAATTATTACTTTAGTGGTGGTGGTTGTTCAGTTGCCTAGTTGTGTCCAATTCTTTGCAACCCTATGAGCGCTGGCACACTAGGCCTTCCTGTCCCTCACCATTCCATCTCCTGAAGTTTGTCCAAGTTCATGTTCATTGCATCAGTGATGTCATCCAGCCATCTTATCTTCTGACACCCTCTTCTCCTTCTGCCCTCAATCCTTCCCAGCATCAGGAACTTTTTCAGTAAGTTGGCTGTTCTCATCAGATGACCAAAATACTGGAGCTTCAGCTTCAGCATCAGTCCTTCCAAGGTGTATTCAGGGTTGTACTTGAGTAGTAGCAAGGAAGAATTATCTTAATATTAATGAACTAACTAGTTTTATAAAAGTTCATAAAAGTTCAATTCCTTTTTCATCTTAGTTATTTTATCTGTTTTTTTTCCCCTATCTTTTTTTGTCTGTTTTATATGAATACTTAGAGAACATGCGTTCACGGTTATTGGTTGCTTAAGGATTTACATGCTATGCATTATTCAGTTGAGGTCTCAGCTGTAACACAGCTGTGGGGAGGTAGTATTTGAGTCTGTCTCCACTGCTTAATTAGTTTGTTATATTTAGCAGTGTACATCAACTCTCTGGAGCCACCATGTAAAAATGAGGTTAAGGAGAACATTTACCGACTAGAATTACTGAATGAGATCAACATTGTAAAGCTCTTGAAACATTTAAGTGAATATTTATTGTTTAAAACACTTGACACACTAAAAAAGCCTTCCTTGTAGGTGAAGGGTGAAGCCTGTTAGTAACATCCTTGTTTTCTAGGTTGCTGGAGGCGCCAATATCAGTCAGATTTCAGAAGCGCTGAGCTGCTACAGGAATAG
Source organism: Cephalophus harveyi (assembly GCA_006410635.1). Classification (NCBI taxonomy): domain Eukaryota; kingdom Metazoa; phylum Chordata; class Mammalia; order Artiodactyla; family Bovidae; genus Cephalophus; species Cephalophus harveyi. Next base: position 917,586 of record SJYT01081720.1, read on the forward strand.
GTCATGTTTTGTGAAGGAAGCCCTCTACAGGCTCTTCACAGAGACGTTTTCAACGCAAGTAACCATGCCTGCTATTTTAAAGGTAACTACAACTCAGAAATGTAATGTTTATACCTGCTTATTACTTGATTCAATTAAAGTTGTTTAAAATTTGGAAAACTCAGCAGTGGCCACAGGACTGGAAAAGGTCAGTTTTCATTCTAATCCCAAAGAAAGGCAATGCCAAAGAATGCTCAAACTACCCCACAATTGTACTCATCTCACACGCTAGTAAAAAAATGCTCAAAATTCTCCATGCCAGGCTTCAGCAGTATGTGAACTGTGACTTTCCAGGTGTTCAAGCTGGTTTTAGAAAAGGCAGAGGAACCAGAGATCAAGTTGCCAACATCCCCTGGATCATGGAAAAAGCAAGAGAGTTCCCAAAAAACATCTATTTCTGCTTTATTGACTATGCCAAAGCCTTTGAATGTGTGGATCACAATAAACTGTGGAAAGTTCTGAAAGAGATGGGAATACCAGACCACCTGAACTGCTTCTTGAGAAATCTGTATGCAGGTCAGGAAGCAACAGTTAGAACTGGACATGGAACAACAGACTGGTTCCAAATAGGAAAAGGAGTACATCAAGGCTGTATATTGTCACCCTGCTTATTTAACTTATGTGCAGAGTACATCATGAGAAACACTGGGCTGGATGAAGTTACAAGGTGGAATCAAGATTGCTGGGAGAAATATCAATACCTCAGATATGCAGATGATACCACCCTTATGGCAGAAAGTGAAGAAAAACTAAAGAGCCTCTTGATGAAAGTGAAAGAGAAGAGTGAAAAGTTGGCTTAAAGCTCAACATTCAGAAAACTAAGATCATGGTATCTGATCCCATCCCTTCATAGCAAATAGATGGGGAGACAGTGAAAGACTTTAATTTTTTGGGCTCCAAAATCACTGCAGATGGTGACTGCAACCATGAAATTAAAAGACGCTTACTCCTTGGAAGGAAAGCTATGACCAACCTAGACAGCATCTTAAAAAGCAGAGACATTACTTTGCCGACTAAGGTCCATCTAGTCAAAGCTATGGTTTTTCCAGTAGTCATGTATGGATGTGAGAGTTGGACTATAAAGAAAGCTGAGTGCTGAAGAATTGATGCTTTTGAACTGTGGTGTTGGAGAAGACTCTTGAAAATCCCTTGTACTGCAAGGAGATCCAACCAGTCCATCCTAAAGGAGATCAGTCCTGAGTGTTCATTGGAAGGACTGACGTTGAAGCTGAAACTCCAAAACTTTGGCCACCTGATGTGAAGAGCTGACTCATTGGAAAAGACCCTGATTCTGGGAGGAATTGGGGGCAGGAGAAGAAGGGGACAACAGAGGATGAGATGGTTGGATGGCATCACGGACTCAATGGACATGAGTTTGAGTAAACTGTGGGAGTTGGTGATGGACAGGGAGGCCTGGCATGCTGCAGTCCATGGGGTTGCAAAGTTGGACATGACTGAGTGACTGAACTGAACTCAAGTGATTAAACACATTGAATACAGTTACTTAATATGCCTTATTGTATTGTGAGTCACAGTGCCCACACAGAGGAAAAAAAAAGCAGTGTTAGGCTTAAACTGCCCGATCGTCTCATGTTTTGAGCATCTTAATCAGTCTCAATTGTTCAGATTTTTGAATTTGATCTGAGAACAGGATGATAGAACCATTGCCTAAAACAGGACTTAATCTGAAAACATGAATTCACTTGGTATAAACATATTTACTCCTTTACACTTTAAAATCTAAGATAATAGTTTTTTTTTTTTTTTAAATAGCAACCACAATATCCCTATAAGAATAGAACAAAATAGCAGTAATTGAAGGTAATTAATTCTAGCATTTAAAGTATTGTGAATAAAGTAAAGTTACCAGTATTGATAGGGTCAGACTTTGCTTTCCTTTACAGAAGGATGAATTTCTTTTAAATGTAATTGGAAGAATTAAGTGGTTTGAGAAAGAAAACTGCTATTATTTAAAATTAAGTGTAAATTGAAGTCTTAAAATTACTGTTTGTATTATTTGTAATTTCTGCAGTTCCATAAAAATAGGCTATTTTAGTGGCTATTTTTAGGCTATTTGTGTACCATGGCAAATTAGATTTACTCATAACTTAAAAATGATACTGTATAAAGGGAAAAACTCTGGATTTTTGTTTCCCATCTGTAAGGAGGAAATTGAATTAGATACTCTAAAAGTCCTTTTCATATCTATGTGAGATTTTGTGATTTTTTTTAATTGAAAATCATGTTTGTTTTACTTTCTCTGTATTTATATTGCAGATGATGGCAATTACATGAAATCCTAAGAGCAGTTTACAATATAGAAAAAAAACAGTTTCCATAGGAGCAGTGTATACTGGCTCTGAGTTCATGTAGGTTTCAGAGTAAGGGGCTCTGGTCTTTCAGTGGTTCATAAACTCAGGGCTCATTTGTATATCAACAGACTGGTCTATGAGGAGGGGAGTGATCATTATCCCTATTTGATAGACAAAACATCATGTTGTCCCTGAATGTTGGAGCAGATATGATACACACTTGGTATAACACCTTCATTTTAAATTTATTTCAAGGTCTACACAATATGTCTTCTATTAATAGTTAACTTTCTAATGTTAGGTATTTTGTTTGTTTTGTGGCCATGCCTCATGGCTTGTGGATCTCAGTTCTCCAACCAGGAATTGAACCTGGGCCATGGCAGTGAAAACACAGAATCCTAACCACTAGTCCACCTGGCAACTCCCTAATGTTAGGTTTTATCACTTTTCAAATTCAAATTTCTTCCTCCTCTTTTGGTGGATTCATCCCATCTTTTTGTCCACTTTGTGTTTTTCTGTATCACGTTTCCCTTCCCTAGTAATTCCCTTTCCATTCCACCCCCACCTCCATTTCCTATCCAGATCCTATCTGAGACCCTGCCTAAATGTGTTCTCTGAATGAAACTTTTGACTTCCATGCCAGGAATGATAGCTTGCTGTATGACCACCTTAGGCAGCACTTTATTTATACCTCTTGCGTGGTGCTTTTTTGCGTTTCATCTTTTGACATCTCTTACAATGTTATTTGTTTATATACCTTATTTCTTTCATAAGGCTTTATGTTAAGGAGTAGGATATAAGTGATTCCTGTTTATATCCCCTATAGTGCTTATCATAATGCCTTGGAGGGACTGAGGCTCGATAAATGATTGTGAAATCACAGGTGAGGAAACAGAGGTCCAGATGAAGGAAGTGAGTTACCTAAAGTTACACAGCAAATTAATGACTACGTTTGGGCTAGAAGGTATTGCTGGTGTCCTAAAAAATAAATGGTGAGGATGGGGACACACCTGTTACTTTTTGTCCTGATAAGCAAGTATTTTTGATAACACAGAAATCAGACTGTGTAAAGAGTGCTAATGTTGTCATATGCCACTTACATTCTTCTGCAGCTGGTGGCTGTAGGAATGAGGAATCATCCGCTGGATTTGCCAGTGCAGTTCACAGCCAGTGCTTGTGCCCTCAACCTCACACGCCAGGGCCTGGCCAGGGGCATGCCTGTTCGTCTGTTGTCAGAGGTTACCTGTCTACTTTTCCAGGCTTTGAAAACTTTCCCCCATTACCAGCAGGTAATTCGATTTTAATATTTGACTGTGCTTCTTACTTGAGGACAAATACATGAAAAGTATGTTTTATTTAGTTCTGATTTTTCATCCTGAAAGAGAGAAGGAGGGAGGGGAGGGAGGGAGGGAGAAAAATAAATGCATGATTACTGTAGAAAAAATGAGAAATATAGGTAAGTAATATGGTTTAAAAATTTTGCATTTATCAGAAAGCAGTTACCTAGAAACATCTACTGTTAACAGTTTGTTACATCCTATAGGCTTTGCAACATGTGTGCAAATTAAATTGAATTGAGTCATAGATCTAAATATAAAAGCTAAGTCATAGGTCTAAATATAAAAGCCATAAAACTAGAAGGAAACATCAGAGTAGGCAACGTTTTCTTAGGATACAAAAAGCACACTTCATAAAAGAAAAATAATATATTAGAATTCATCAAATTGGAAGCTTCTGCTCAAACATTCACAGAGACATTAAAAAATGAAAAGATAATCCAGGACTGAGAAAAATGTCCACTATATATATATGACAGAGGACTTTTATCCAGAATGTAAAGGACTATTAAATAGGTAACACAAGATAAACAAACCAATTCTTTAAGAAGGCAGAAGGTTTGAACAGACACTCCGTGAAAGAAGATAGTGCAGGTGACAACTGAGCACTTGAAAAGATGCTCAGTACCTTTCCCTGTCAGGGAAATGCAAGTTAAAAGCACATGTGGGTACACTGCACACTTAGATGGACTTCCCAGGTGGCACTAGTGGGAAGGACCCTGCCTACCGGTGCAGGAGATGCAAGAGACACGGATTTAATCCCTGGGTTCGGAAGATCCTCTGGAGTAGAAAATGGCATCCCACTCCAGTGTTCTTGCCTGGAAGATTCCATGGACAGAGGCGCCCGGCAGGCTGCAAAGACACTACTGATACACACACACCTAGATAACACTACACACCCCCTAGATTGGTTGAAATTTAAACAATGACAGTATCAGGTGTTGACAAAAGTGTAGAGAAACTGAAATTCTCATATGTTGATGTTAAGAATGAAAAATGATAAAACCAATCCAACAGTCTGGTAATTTCTTTGAAAGTTAGAGATATACCTTTCATACTACACACTTATTTCACTTGGAGAAATGAAATTATGCAGCCATATAATGGCAAACACAAATGCCCATAATGTCTTTATTCATTATCCCCCCAAACTGAAAACTTAATGTCCAGCAACGGGTGAATAGATAAACCAGTAATGATATATTCACATAAGGAAATACTACTTGGTGATAAAAAGAAGTGAAGTACTGATACATGCTACATGGATGAATCTCAAAAAACTTTTTATGCTGAGCAAAATATGCTAGACATGATAAAATAGATACCAGATGACTTCATGTGAAATCTTAGAAAAGCCTAATCTTTAATGACAGTATGATTTTTCTGGGGTTGAAATTTGCAAGTTAGGAATGGAGTGAAAAGTGTCACAGTGGAACTTTTTGGGGTAACGGAAGTATTTTTATGTTGATTGTGATGGTGGGTAAAGTTATACATAATATATATAAATGTGTCATATCTGATTGAAATGTATACTTAAAATGAGAATCAATCTATTAAAATTACAATAACATGATCTTTCCTCACTTAAAAGAAATCTGTATTTCTACTTTCTCTTGAAAAACTGGATGATCCTTCTCAACTCAGTCTGAATTCCTAGATGGCCATGATTAGTTGGAGCTGATTAACAAACAACTGCCCGCATAAAAGGGCCTGCCTTGTCCAGTTTGCCGTAATTTCTCGCTGGCCCATTGTTTTGCACTCTGCCTTCCTCACTTGTTTATGTTACTGCCTAGTTCCTGTTGGCATTTCAGGTTTGCTACCCCTGCCTCATTTTCTTGGCAAAACTCTATTAGTCTTTGCCCTGCTTCATTCCGCATTCCAAGGCCAAATTTGCCTGTTACTCCAGGTGTTTCTTGACTTCCTACTTTAGCATTCCAGTCCCCTATAATGAAAAGGACATCTTTTTTGGGTGTTAGTTCTAAAAG
>SJYT01081740.1:0-37846 GCA_006410635.1 Cephalophus harveyi
GGGGTTGATCCAGAGAGATGATATGGGGTGGGAGGTGGGAGGGGGATTCAGGATTGGGAGCTTGTATACACCCGTGGTGGATTCACGTCAATGTATGGCAAAACCAATACAGTATTGTAAAGTAAAATAAAGTAAAAATAAAATAAAAAAATAATAAATTCATCTCCCTCTCTTTGATTCTATAAAATAACATCCATAGAGTAAAGCTTTGAAAATGAAAAAGATACTCTTAGTCAATGTAAAGTGAAACTGTAAAAAAACATTTTCTGTCAACTTTTTTTGTTTCAAGCTTGGAAAGATACTGGCCCAAAGATGAGAAAAGAGATGACATTTCCTCCACTAGTTTCCTCAGGGCTTCTGGGTTTATTCAAGAAAAATGGTTTACGTGCTACTGGCAGCTACTTGGGGCTCTTGATGACTGGAAGATGGCACAGTGAGGAAGGATAAGGGATATCCATCCTTTATCTTGGGCCTACTGGTTACAAACTCTTGAAGGACAAGACCATGTGTTTCTTCTCTGTATTTGCAGTATCTTGGTGTCCAGCTTGAGGTGCTGCAGCCAGGAAATCAGAGAGTGTATCATTTGGGAACAAGTTTAATATGGCTTGATGAGAGTCAGGAAAAGTCTAGTCTGTCTACACTACTTAAATTTATAGCCTGCTCACCAGCTCTGGGTGTCTTCTCCAATGGCTCAGTGGGTAAAGAATCTGCCTGCAATGCAGGAGATGCAGGAGACTCAGGTTCATTTTGCTAGGTCAGGAAGATCTCCTGTGGAAGGACATGGAAACTGACTCCAGTATTTTTGCCTGAAAAATCCCATGGAAAGAGGAGCCTGGTGGGCTATAGTCCATGGGTTTGCAAAGAGTAGGACACCATGGAGCACCATGCCCTGATTCTCCTCCCCATTTTATTTTTCCCCAGGGCAGTGATCATTTTCAACATATTAAACAATTTTTTATTTATTAGGTTTTTAGACTTTTAATTTTGTGCTGGATTATAGCCAATTAACAATACTGTGATAGTTTCAGGTGAACAGCTAAGGGGCTCAGCCATACATATACATGACTTTCAGCATTCTTTATCATTTTTTTTATTTAGTTTATTTTTGTTTCCTGCAATACACATGAGGAGAAAGATTTTTTTTGGTTGGTTCACTGGTTGCACAGGAGGTGCAAGAGACTCGGGTTCAATCCCTGGGTCAGGTAAATTCCCTGGATGAGGAAATGGCAACCCACTCCAGTATTCTTGCCTGGAAAGTTCCATGGACAGAGGAGCCTGAGAGGACTACAGTCCATGGGGTCACAAAAGAGTCAGACATTACTGAGCACAAGAATAGGACATAGGGTAATTGTGTCTCTTACAGTTGTAGGTCCCTCTCATAACAAAGCCTTTCCCAGCAAAGACTAGAACAGTGCTTCTCAAAGTGAGATCCTTGGATCAGCAGCCTGAGCATTACCTGGGGAACTGTTATATCTCAGGTCCCATCCTAGAAGAATGAAATCAGAAACTCTGGGGTGAGACCCAAAAATCTGAGTTTTAACAAGGTCTCCAGATGATTCTGGTACCTGCTCAAATTTGAGAAGCACTGTGATAGAGGATCATCAAAAAAGCAAGAGAGTTCCAGAAAAACATCTACTTTTGCCTTACTGACTATGCCCAAGCCTTTGACTGTGCAGATCACAAAAAACTGTGGAAAATTCTGAAGTGAAGTGAAGTCGCTTAGTCGTGTCCGACTCTTTGCAACCCCATGGACTGTAGCCCAATAGGCTCCTTGGTCCAAGGGATTTTCCAGGCAGGAATACTGGAGTGGGTTGCCATTTCCTTCTCCAGGGGATCTTCCTAACCCAGGGATCGAACCCGGGTCTCCCGCATTGTAGGTAGACGCTTTACCATCTGAGCTACCAGGAAAATTCTGAAAGAGATGGGAATACCAGACCACCTGACCTGCCTCCTGAGAAATCTGTATGCAGGTTAAGAAGCAACAGTTAGAACTGGACATGGAACAACAGACTGGTTCAAAATCAGGAAAGGAGTACGTCAAGATTGTATATTGTTACCCTGCTTATTTAACTTATATGCAGAGTACATCATGAGACATGCCGGGCTGGATGAAGCTCAAGCTGGAATCAAGATTGCTAGGAGAAATATCAACAACCTCAGATATGCAGATGACACCAACCTTATGGCAGAAAGTGAAGAAGAACTGAAGAACCTCTTGATGAAAGTGAAAGAGGAGAGTGAAAAAGTTGGCTTAAAGCTCAACATTCAGAAAACTAAGATCATGGTATCTGGTCCCATCACTTCATGGCAAGTAGATGGGGAAGCAATGGAAACGGTGGCAGCCTTATTTTTTGGGGCTCCAAAATAACTGCAGATGGTAACTGCAGCCATGAAATTAAAAGATGCTTGCTCCTTGGAAGAAAAGTTATGACCAACCTAGATAGCATATTAAAAAGCAGAGACATTACTTCACCAACAAAGATCCATCTAGGCAAAGCTATGGTTTTTCCAGTAGTCACGTATGGTTGTGAGAGTTGGACTATAAAGAAAGCTGAGTACCAAAGAATTGATGCTTTTGAACTGTAATGTTGGAGAAGGCTCTTGAGAGTCCCTTGGACTACAAGGAAATCAAACCAGTCCATCCTAAGGAAATCAGTCCTGAATATTCATTGGAAGGACTGATGCAAAGCCAAAACTCCAGTACTTTAATCACCTTATGAGAAGAGCTGACTCATTGGAAAAGACCCTGATGCTGGGAAAGATTGAAGGCAGGAGGAGAAGGGGATGACAGAGGATGAGATGGTTGGATGGCATCACCGACTCAATGGACATGAGTTTGAGTAGTCTCTGGGAGTTGGTGATGGACAGGGAGGTCTGGTGTGCTGCAGCCCGTGGGGTCACAAAGAGTCAGACACGACTGAGAGACTGAACTGAACTGTGACAGAGGACTGGGGCTTTCCAGATGGCACTAGTGGTGAAGGACTCACCTGCCAGTGCAGGAGACATAAGAGCTAAGGGTTTGATCCCTGGGTCAGGAAGATGCTCTGGAGGAGGCCCTGGCAACCTACTCTAGTATTCTTGCCTGGAGAATCCCATGGAGAGAGGAGCCTGGCGGCCTATAGTCCACAGCGTTGCACAGAGTCGTACCTGACTGAAGCAATTTGACATGCATGCACGTGATAGAAGACTGAATTCTAAAGCTATCTGGTGAGGGCTTTTTTTTACTCTCTGAGCCATGAGGCATGTGGGGTCTTAGTTCTTCAGACCAGGGATTGAATCCACATCCCATTGGAAGCATGGAGTTCTAACCACTAGACTGCCAGGGAAATCCCAAGAAGAGGGCTTTTGACAAAGAAACTGGGGACAGCTAATTTACTGGTAATACAATTATTCAATCATTTTATGTGGCACTTAGCATTTGCAATAACAAGTTATCAGGAACAGGAAAAGAATAAAAGAATAAGTTTTCTATTGCATTTGTTTCAAATTATCATAGTGTCATACTTTATTTTTTGGGGCTCCAAAATCACTGCAGATGGTGACTGCAGCCATGAAATTAAAAGATGCTTACTCCTTGGAAGAAAAGTTATGACCAACCTAGATAGCCTGTTGAAAAGCCGAGACATTACTTTGCTAACAAAGGTCTGTCTAGTCAAGGCTATGGTTTTTCCTGTGGTCATGTATGGATGTGAGAGTTGGACTGTGAAGAAAGCTGAGCACCGAAGAACTGATGCTTTTGAATTGTGGTGTTGGAGAAGACTCTTGAGAGTCCCTTGGACTACAAGGAGATCCAACCAGTCCATTCTAAAGACCAGCCCTGGGACTTTGGAAGAAATGATGCTAAAGCTGAAACTCTAGTACTTTGGCCACCTCATGCGAAGAGTTGACTCATTGGAAAAGACTCTGATGCTGGGAGGGATTGGGGGCAGGAGGAGAAGGGGATGACAGAGGATGAGATGGCTGGATGGCATCACTGACTCGATGGATGTGAGTCTGAGTGAACTCCGGGAGTTGGTGATGGATGGGGAGGCCTGGTGTGCTGCGATTCATAGGGTTACAAAAAGTCAGATACGATTGAGCGACTGAACTAACTAATCACAAACTCAAAAAAGCACTAATTTATTACCTTACAGTTCTCAAAGTTCTGAAATCCTCTTCCTTGGGTTAAAAATAAAGATGGCGGCAGGGTTGTGTTTCTTTAGGAGACTTGAGGGAACCTTGACTGGTCTCTTCTGCTATGCAGGGCACCATATTCACAGGTTCCAGGAATTAGGGCCTGAACATCTTTGAGGGACCATTATTCTGCTACCACAGTGTTCATTAGACAGACTAAAATACTAGGCAGCTCATGTCTTAAAAATGGATGACTTTAAAATGTCAAAGCAATTGTTTGAAGAGTAACAAAAAGCAGCAATCACCGAGAGTTAGAAGGAAGGTCTTTAAGATCTATTAAAAATCCATTAGAAATGAAACATTTTATGTGGTCTGTAATAAAAAAGACAGTTATATCTACTGTATTTATTGCGACTGAAGCTAAGGGTCAGTTCTATGAGCAGGTGGGATGGGTTACTTCGGGGTGAGCTGGGATTATTTAAGTGGTGCTGTACAGACCCCCACCCCACCCCAATGTAAAATGCCTCTACTGACAACATCAGCATCTCCTTATTGGAACATTTTTATCTTTAAAGAAATATCTAGAGAGGTCCAATTCTCACTAAGGACTGAGCCAATTCTTTGCTTCAAACATAATTTATATGTGAAATTCCATTAAAGTGGACTTGACTGATTGCCTGGAAGAAGCACAAACACAGACTGGAAAGGCACTGTTTACTAACAGTATGAAGCTTAGTTTTCTTTTCTGTAAAATCCAGTTAATTATTTTGACATCATCAAATTGTTATGTGAATTAAAAGATATAATGTATCTAAGACACATTGCAAAGCTGGGAACACAGTTAATTGTTCAATTAGTGCTAGCTACACTTATTAGTGTATCATCTTCATTATTACTTTTTACACCCCACCCCAATGTAAAATGCCTCTACTGACAACATCAGCATCTCCTTATTGGAACATTTTTATCTTTAAAGAAATATCTAGAGAGGTCCAATTCTCACTAAGGACTGAGCCAATTCTTTGCTTCAAACATAATTTATATGTGAAATTCCATTAAAGTGGACTTGACTGATTGCCTGGAAGAAGCACAAACACAGACTGGAAAGGCACTGTTTACTAACAGTATGAAGCTTAGTTTTCTTTTCTGTAAAATCCAGTTAATTATTTTGACATCATCAAATTGTTATGTGAATTAAAAGATATAATGTATCTAAGACACATTGCAAAGCTGGGAACACAGTTAATTGTTCAATTAGTGCTAGCTACACTTATTAGTGTATCATCTTCATTATTACTTTTTTAGTCTGCTCCTCTTTGAGGACGATAAATAAGAAGGCTATTGCCTTGCTTTTTGTTGTTGGTGATGGATTTCAGAAGCTCGACGTATGCAATCATTTTTATTTAGCAGTACATTGGCAACTCCATTTCCCCTAAGCTTTTCTGGTAGCTCAGACGGTAAAGAATCTGTCTACAATGCAGGAGACCCAGGTCCGATTCCAGGGTTGGAAAGATCCCCTGGAGAAGGGAATGGCTACCCACTCCAGGATTCTTGCCTGGAGAATCACATGGACAGAGGAACCTGGGAGGCTAAAGTCCATATGGTTGTAAAGAGTTGGACACAACTGAGTGACTAACACTCTCACTCTGGGCAACTCCATATCCCCACTAGCTTATTTCCTGAGTCTTTATGGGCACTGAGAAGATGAGGAAGAACTCCATGAACAGGGAGGGCAAAAGATCCAGAAATGAAGTTTGGGTCAGGCATATGTGAGTTACAATTTTTTTCCGCAATTTAGGGGTCAAAGTAGACCCATCCACTAGCCGATTGGGCATTATCTTTGTTCCGTGCCTCCCATATGCTAAGTGCTCAGTACATGTTGATTGTATGAGTGAATTCTGTCCCTCCCTGGAGACTCATCCTTGCATCCTCAGGCCATAGACACCTTGTGGCTAAACAGAAATTTGTGGGACCCCAACTTCTGCCTTCAAGTCCCCAAGACAGCACATCGTCACTTACGCACTTTCTTAAAGTCTTTCCTGAGATCTCCAGGACAGAATTTGCTACTTTCCTACTATACCTTTGGTTTATACACATTCTAGATACTTAATAAAGACCTGCTGTATAGCACAAGGAACTGTACTCAGTATTCTATAATAATCTATATGGGAAAAGAACTTGAAAAAGAATGAATATATGTATATGTCTAACTGAATCACTTTGCTGTACACCTGAAACTAATACAACATTGTAAATCAACTATGAAGTGAAGTGAAGTTGCTCAGTCGTGTCCGACTCATTGCGACCCCATGGACTGTCGCCCACCAGGCTCCTCAGTCCATGGACTTTTCCAGGCAAGATTATTGGAGTGGGTTGCCATTTCCTTCTCCAGCGGATCTTCCCAACCCAGGGATCGAACCCGGGTCTCCCGCACGGCAGGCAGACACTTCACCCTCTGAGCCACCAGGGAGATCCAACTATACTTCAATATAAAATAAAAATAAAATTAGAATAAAACAGTATTTGTTTAGTTAATGAAAATGAATGATGAACAGTTTTACTAGGTGGGTTTAGTTGTAGGAGTTTAGGCTACAGTGTGGAAAGGATGATCAGTATGGATGATAAAGTTCCCAGAACTAGATGAAGTAGACGTCTGTGAAGCAGGGCTGAAGTCTCACAAGACGAAAGTGTGACCTGTGTGTTGCTTGGCAGTGGTGGTGCTGCTGCTGCTGCATCGCTTCAGTCGTGTCCAACTCTGTGTGACCCCAGAGACGGCAGCCCACCAGGGTCCCCTGTCCCTGGGATTCTCCAGGCAAGAACACTGGAGTGGGTTGCCATTGCCTTCTCCAATGCATGAAAAGTGAAAAGTGAAAGTGAAGTTGCTCAGTCGTGTCTGACTCCTAGAGACCCCATGGGCTGCAGCCCACCAGGCTCCTCTGTTCATGGAATTTTCCAGGCAAGAGTACTGGAGTGGGTGACAAAGCTGATAAATAGGGAGGATAGGCTTTGAAAGAAGAGAGGCGGAGGAGAAAGCTTGGAGGCTAAAATGAGAACAAGGAGTACACGGAACCATCCTTCCTTCAAAGGAATGTCAACAAGAAGACACTGGATGGGGGATAACGGAGGGACCATGAGGTCAAGGACACGCATCTTCGCAAAATCAAAATGTCTATGTTTTTACTCACTTGCGTCCCCTTCTTCTTGTTTCAGAGGAAGGTGTGATGCTGTCTCATTTGAAGGACAATTTCTCCACAGGCGGTGGTGATGTCTTGCCCTCTCCTGTCTCCTTGTTCCACTGATTATATACCTGTCTTCCAGGTTAATCTTCTGTTTTACTCTTGCTCCTTCTGCTTCCAACAAGTATTCCTTACTGCTTCGCAAGTCTTCCTTACTCTAAAATTAGCCCTTTCTTTGATCTAGCCCTTTCAGTCCTTTCAGAATACCAGGTCTTCACTGTGGGACAAGGGCTTCTGCTTGAGGTGCGCAGGCTTTCTCTAGTTGCAGGCTGTGGGCTTCTGTCTTGTTGCAGGGCACAGGTTCTCAAACTCAGTAGCTGTGGTCTGTAGACTTAGCTGCTTTGAGGAATGTGGGATCTTAGTTCCCCGACTAGGGATCGAACTGGCCTCCCCTACATTGGGAGGTGGATTCTTAACCATTGGACCACAAGGGAAGCCCCTCAACATCACTTAAAAAAATTATTCATTTATTTTAAAAATGTTTATTTTTAATTGAAGGACAATTGTTTTATAGTGTTTATTGGTTTCTGCCATATATCAACATGAATCAGCCGTAAGTGTATATATATCCCCTCCCTATAGAACCTCCCTCCCTTCTCCCACACATCCCATCCCTCTGGGTTGTCATAGAGCATTGGTTCCCCAGCTTTGGTTTTAATTCTGGTTACTCCTTTATTGATGGTCTGGTTGTCTACATTCCTGCTTCCTTTTCTTCACCACTAACTTTTCCAGTTTGGCGGCACTGTTGTGCTGAATCAGTTTGCTTTCCCACTGTCTATTATCTCCTTATCACAAATTACAACATGATTTCTTAGGCCTCAAACCTTTAAACCCCTCTGAAGCGCTCCAGGCTTTTTGCCAAAATACAATTATCGCCATTTCTGTTAGAAATACACTCCATGTTAGTTAATTAATTAAATACACATTTGAGTGTCTACCATGGGCCAGCACCATGCTAGGGAAAAAAGTGGTGATCAAGAACTAAGTCCTTGTCCCTGGTGGAGGATAAAGCTTAACTGGGGAGTGAGACAGTTAATTGACTACATAACAGGGTTAGGAGCTACCAAGGAATCATCCACGAGGGGGACATGACATCATGGGGCTGGGAACGGCAAGGCTGCTCCAGCAAAATGTCACTTAAGTGGAGACCTGAGGGATGCGTAGGAATTCACCAGGCCAAAAGGAAAATGGAAGTGTTTAAGCAAAGAGCAATATGTTCAAACTGCCTGTTGTAGGAGGAAGTGTGAAGAGCATGAGAGACTAAAAAAAGCCCTGCTGGTTGGTACAGACAGGACCAGGGAGTGCCTCTGTGGGCACTCGGAGGGAGATGTGACAAGAGCTGGGTCACCAGGCTTTTATAAAACATTATAAAGTGAAGGAGTGAAGCAGTGGGAAGCTATTAAAACGAAATTTAAGCAGGTGGTTGCAAAATCAGATTCATGTTTTGAAAAAGTTGTTCTGACTGCAGCATAATATCCTGGGTTGGAAGGTAGGGCAGAAAGGATGGGACTTAGGAGGTCAAGAGGCTGCTGCATAGCGCATGCAAAGGAGGGTGGTAGATTGTTCCAAAAAAGTGTCAGTGAAGGATCAAATGAAACTGATTTAACAGAGCTCAGTACACAAGGCAATCAAGAAAAATGGATGGTCCTCCTATTTATTCATAAGTACCTTCAGTAGTCAGTCTATGCTGTGACACATTTGTGCACCATTGTGATACAGCTGCACAGCTGGATTCTTTTTTCCCACCTTGACCTTTGCCCTTAGCTTATCCCAACAGGCTACCTTGCTCTCATGGCATTTGTCATACTGCACTACATCTACTGGTTGGTTCGTTTGTCTCCTCCAATAAAACTTTGGCTTCTTAAATTTGGACAATGTGTTTCACCAGTGGTTCTCAAACAGTTTGCATAGGAGTTGCTTGGAGGTTTTGTTAAAATTCATATTTTATTTTTTAAAAACTTATTCATTTGGCTGCTCCAGGTATTAGTTGCGGCATGTGGGATCTAGTTCCCTGATCAGAGATTGAACCTGGGCCCCCTGCATTGGTAGTGTGGAGTCTTAGCCACTGGACCACTAGGGAAGACCTCCAAATGCATATTTTGACTCATTAGGTATGGAGTGGATCTGAAAGGATTAATTTCTTCATTTTTTATTAAAGTTTTTTTATTGAAGTAACACTTGATTTATGATGTGTTAGTTTCTGGTGTACAGCAAAGTGATTTATATATAAATAATGTATAAATCTTTATATATAAATATATATATATAGTAGCTCAGCTGGTAAAGAATCGTTCTTGGGAAGATCCCCTGGAGAAGGATTAGGCTACCCACTCGTATTCTTGGGCTTCCCTGGTGGCTTAGATGGTAAAGAATCCACCTGCAATGTGGGAGACCTGGGTTCGATCTGTGGGTTGGGAAGATCCCCTGGAGGAGGGCATGGTAACCCGCTCTAGTATTCTTGTCTGGAGAATCCCCATGGACAGAGAAGCCTGGTGGGCTACAGTCCATGGGGTCACAAAGAGTCAGACATGACTCAGTGACTAAGCACAGCACAGCACATATATGGATATACATAAATATACACACACACATATATATATTCTTTTTCATGTTCTTTTTCCATTGTGGTTTATTACAGGATACCTGTCTCTTATACACATCTACTCTGGGGTGAGACCCAAAAATCTGAGCAGGTACCAGAATCATCTGGAGACCTTGTTAAAACTCAGATTTTTGGGTCTCACCCCAGAGTTTCTGATTTCATTCTTCTAGGATGGGACCTGAGATATAACAGTTCCCCAGGTAATGCTCAGGCTGCTGATCCAAGGATCTCACTTTGAGAAGCACTGTTCTAGTCTTTGCTGGGAAAGGCTTTGTTATGAGAGGGACCAACATGTAGTAGTGTGTGTCTGCTAATTCCAAACTCCTAATTTATCCCTCCTCCACTTTCCCCTTTGGTAACCATAAGTTTATTTTCTATGTCTGTGAATCTGTTTCTGTTTTGTAAATAAGTTCATTTTTATCATATTTGAGATTCCACATATAAGTGATATCATATGGTATTTATCTTTCTCTGTCTTACTTCACTTAGCATGATTATCTCTGGGTCCATCCATGTTGCTGCAAGTGACATGAAATAAGCAATTTCTTTAAAAATCTTTTTAAATTTCTTTTTAAATATTTATTTATTATTAAATATTTATTATATATTCATTTGCTTTTGGCTGCCCTGGATCTTCATTGCTGTGCACAGGCTTTCTCTAGTTGCAGGGAGCAGGGGCTACTCTTTAGTAGGGGCATGGACTTTTCATTGTGGTTGTAGAGTTTGGGCTTCAGGCTCAGTGGTTGTGATACACGGGCTTCATTGCTCTGCGGCATGTGGCATCTTCCTGGACCAGGGATTGAACCCGTGTCCCCTGCACTAGCAGATGGATTCTTAACTATTGGACCACCAGGGAAGCCCTGAAATAAATAATTTCTAATAAGACTCAGGCAATGCCAATGCTGGTGGCCTGGGGGAATCACTTTGGGTAAAAAAGTTGTTTTTTTAAAATTAATTAATTTATTTTAATTGGAGGCTAATTACTTTACAATATCGTGGTGGTTTTTGCCATACATTGACATGAATCAGCCATGGGTATATATGTGTTCCCCATCCTGAACCCCCTCCCACATCCCTCCCCATCCCATCCCTCAGGGCATCCCAGAGCACCAGCCCCAAGCACCCTGTCTCATGCATTGAAGGTGGACTGGCGATCTGTTTCACATATGATAACATATGTGTTTATATACATTTTCATCCCTAGTACTTAGTAGAGTGTTTGGCACATGACAAATGTCTATTGAACGAATAGTCTACTTTTCCAAACTCACCTACTAATACTTTCCTTCACATAACTCAGTCTGAAAGCACTGTCTTAACCCTAACCCGTATTTCCAGTTTCCCATGTCAATTTCCTTGCTCACCCTGTTACTCTCACTTGGAGAGCTAGCTCACTTTTATCTCAGGTTGAAAACAATTTTGCAAATTCATCTCAAAAACCATGTTCCCTTAACGGCTTTATCAATTATCTCCATAGAGAACTAATCTTCTTCTGTTCTCCCTGATGTTACTTCATTAAAAAAAGATAGAAAACAGGCATATCTGTTCGTCCATCTTTCTCACATTCTGACTTTTGCTATGCTTGCTTCTGTTCACATCTTTTACCCCCAAACCCAGAATCTCCAGACTACACACACCTCAGGGGGAAAGGGGTCTAAATCTTTTATTCTCTAATTACTGTTTACATATGGTACTCAGGAAGTGTTCATAAAAGAAATGAAATCAGCGAACGTGAGTGAATGAGTCAAGGCAAAAACTTTGTAGGAAAGAGAAAGGACCTTGGCTTCCCTATTTTTCCTAAAAAAAAAATATATATATATATTTATGGTTGCATTGGGTCTTCATTGAAGCAAGGGCTTTTCTCTAGTTGCAGGGAGTGGGGACCACTCTCTAGTTGCGGTGCCCGGGCTTCGCACTGTGGTGGCTTCTCTCATTGTGCAGCACAGGCTCTAGGGTGTGTAGACTTCAGTAGCTGTGGTGCGCCAGCTCAGTATTTGTGACTGGCAGGCTCAGTGGTTGTGGTGCACTGGTTTAGTTGCCCTGAGGGATGTGGGGTCTTAGTTCCTAAACCAGGGATTGAACCCATGTCTCCTGCACTGACAGGTAAATTCTTTTTTTAATTAATTAATTATGTTTTAAAATTAAGGATGTCATTTATGTTTTTTTAAAAATTTTATTTGTTTTTAATTGGAGGATGATTGCTTTACAGTGTTGGTTTCTGCCATATATCAACATGAATTAACCATAGGTATACATATGTCTCCGAGAAGGAAATGGCAACCCACTCCAGTATTCTTGCCTGGAGGATCCCAGGGATGGGGGAGCCTGGTGGGCTGCCGTCTATGGGGTCGCACAGAGTTGGACATGACTGAAGTGACTTAGTGTACATATGTCTCCTCTCCCTCTTGAACCTCCCTCCCACCTGCCACCCCATCCCACCCCACTAGGATGTCACAGAGCCCCAGTCTGAGCTCCCTGAGTCATACAACAAATTCTCACTGGTGATCTATTTCACATATGAGAATATGTGTATATGTTTCTATGCTACTCTCTCCGTTTATCCCACCCTCTCCTTCCCCCTCTGTGTCCACAAGTCTGGCAAGCTAGTTCTTAACCACTAGACCACCAGGGAAGTCCCTCAGCTTCCCTTCTTGAATTTTCATATGTGGATAGTTCAGGGGCACACTTAACTGTCATATGTATCTTTTAGAGTCTAGATAAGCCAGTGGGTGAGTGGACAATTTAGATAAAGAAGGAGGAGTGATAGATTTTCTGGGTGTTATGGAGGGTTCTGCTGTTTGGTTTTTAAGGCGTGAAGATGGAGCAAGAGGTGTCATAGTGTCACAGCTCTGCCCTATGGGTTGTTCCTCTTCCCTACTCAGGAGATGAAATCACCCTGAATCATCTTGACACCAAGTTTCATGAACATACTCCATGGGAATGCAAAAATGAGTGTTCTAGAGGATGATTAACTCTTTTAATCTGCAGTCATCTAACTGAACATCAGGGAATTTGGGAGTCTCCTGAATAAATTGATTTTGTTCCCTTGGATACAGGGTCCCAGGTTCCAGAATGAAGTATCCACAAGCTAAATACACATTAAATCTCAGAGCACAATGGCATATATATTGTATATAAATCAAGAGCCTGCTTTTAAATTAACAGTTTTATCAAACCTGATTTTTATTTTGCTTTGTAAATAAAAAATTGATGGTCCAAACTTTTTTAAAAAAGAAAAATCGTCTAATAAAAGAAATGGGTCTACCGCCGGCTTATTTCATGACTGTGTTCATGAAAACAGACTATAATTTGCCCATCTGAGACTTCAACACGCTAAGTTGTCAACATATAGGCAATATGAGGTATTGTTTGCTTCAGTAGACAAAGAAGTGTTTCTCTTCCACTCTTTTTTATTTTATTATTAATTTGCCTGCCATTTTCAAAAAATAAATTAAAGGTAAATTTTCTCATGTTGAGATTTATCACAATTTCTGAATCAGTAGAATCTAGCTGGAAAGGTTTCCCACATTCATTCTCCATCTACCTTTAGCAGTTTTACTATCCATCCTGTCATCACTAACCAGATGAACTAGATGAGGTTGGATCTGTTATGCAAATAATATAATTTACAAACACCTAATACTCCTTTGCTTTTTTGTCTCCAGTGAGAGCATTCAAGGAAAAATTAAGAGTGTGTAATAAATAATCAGATCACTTCAATTTTCTTTGAGATGGAAAATGATCTTTATTTCATCCTCTCCATTAGGACCAAGGGAAAAAAAAAAAAGTTGAGTCATAGCCATCAAGATTGGCCAATGTTTTGAGAAATACATCTATCAGAACATTAAACTGAGCAGGGTTCAAAGCAGTTTGTTCGGCCAGGGTTATTTTAGGATTCCAGGTAAGTCGATCTTTGCTACTCCTCTCTCTGCTGTTCACCACATCCTCCTCCCCAGTTGCCCTTAATTTTTATGAGGTGCTATGAAATAAATTGTCCTGATAAGGATCTGCACTGTCTCTTGGCGCATGGGTGTTTGTGGGTGTGTTTACTCATTGCGTTCTCTCCTGCATCACTTCCTCCTCTCCACCCACCACTTCCTGCCCTCACTTCTCTTCGCAGACTCTCTCGGTCCTTCTAGCTCTTTCCCACCCACTTGTCAGTTCCCACAGCCTGGCTCCTTTCCTCACTGGGGCCTCAGGAATGAACAAAACGTGTAGCAATCACAGCAGTGACAGGTGCTGCTGTCTGGCAGCAGCGTGTACATCTGCTGACATGTACTGTGACATCTGACCGCATCTACTCCTTCTTAATACTGTAAACACCTCCCTAGCACATCACCTCAACGAACTCTTCTTTCAAAGGGTTTGGATATTCAAAAACGTATCAGCAAAATGCTGCTCTCACCAGCAAGGGAAAATTGCCCTCTTAATTGTGATACAATTTTAGGAATGTGTTTATTAGAAAGAAAATTACGTCTCTAGGGAAAGGACTTGTGGACACAGCAGAGGAAGGAGAGGGTGGGACGAACTAAGAGAGGAGCATTGCGATATATACGCTGCTGCTGCTGTGTCGCTTCAGTCGTGTCTGACTCTGTGCGACCCCATAGACGGCAGCCCACCAGGCTCCGCTGTCCCTGGGATTCTCCAGGCGAGAACACTGGAGTGGGTTGCCATTTCCTTCTCCAATGCATGAAACTGAAAAGTGAAAGTGAAGTCGCTCAGTCGTGTCCGACTCTTAGCGACCCCATGGATTGCAGCCTACCAGGCTCCTCTGTCCATGGGATTTTCCAGGCAAGAGTACTGGAGTGGGTTGCCATTGCCTTCTCCTGATATATACACTACCAGGTGTAAAACATAGCCAGTGGCAACCTGCTGTATAACACAGGGGGCTCAGCTTGATGCTCTGTGATGGCCTAAAGGGGTGGATGGGGTGGGGTGGGAGGGAGGCTCACAAGGGAGGGGATATGGGTGTACTTTCAGCTCATTTATGCTGTTGTACAGCAGAAACAAACACAACATTGTAAAACAATTGTCTTCCAATTAAAAACAAAAAAGAGAAAAATATGTCTGTTTTTTCATCTATCAGTTGGTCGATCTCTTCCTTACTCTTTTCACCCCTGACATCTCATCCTTTGTGGATGATTCTGGAAGTCTTTTACCCACTTCCTCCAAACTTTGTGGTTTGACTTTCAAAGTCTAGTTTTCGATGAGGGAAATAAATAAATAAAAAGCTTGTTTATTATTCTGTCATTATTGCTTTATCATCATGGCATGAAATACTGAATAATGAGCAGGCAAACACCCATTTTATGGGCCTATTGCAATCTTCCTTGTATAATTAATATCTATCATTAGATGAAAGTCATATCATTTGCAATTTGATGCAGCTTTCTTTAGAATTTCTGGATGACTCCAAGGTGGTTTATATGCTAGTGCACCTGTTGCATGTAATCAGGTTTTATTAGAAGAATAAGCATCAAGCCCTTTGCATGCTCGCCTTCACTACTCATCTTCTCAAAGGGCCACTTGCAGTGGGGAAAAGCAGACTTTATTATAGCTGCTTTGCATAATAAGGCTGTCTCTCCCTTCTTCTGCCTCCTCACCTCCCACCCGGAGGAAATATTGCATCTGTCTCTCTTTGAGGGCATTCAGGCTGGATGGCCTTGTGATAAAGCACAGAAGTCGGAGGCATATAAATCTAACACATATCCATTAAAAATAATCATCTCAGACTAGGTTCAGGATACGCTGCTTGGGTTCTCTGTTTTATCTTATTCCTGGAAACAAGAGCTGCTGCTAACATTAAAAACACAGCTTCTTATAATAGTGTCTTATCTCCTCTCTTAACTGCCCAGACGAAGCTGGAGAGAAACTGGGTCACACATTCATCGGGTTTAAAGTTTACATGGGAACCTGCTGATTTTCTTTGTCATAGGCTCCAAGGTAGCTAAGGATGTTGCTAACCTCATAAGTCATGACAACGTCGCCCTGGGAATCCCGGTGTCCTCAGAGGTCCTTGTCATGGCTCACAGTGAGCCAGAGGAGCCCGTGACCGCACACAGAGAAAAGTGCAAATCCATCACCACGACTGAACTGGCAATTTCAATGTCAGGCCCTCCTGATCGGGTCAATGGCCCCGGCCTCCAGCGTGAGTGATGGCTTATTCGTTCATTTGGCAGAGCTCTCCCCTGACCCTGAACACTGAGGATGAGTAAGCTCGTCTCCAGGTGAGACTCAGAAGGCCTGGATGCTAAAAGCCTTACCATCACCCACACAGTTCATTGCACAACTTCCTGACTTCTACAACTCCAGTACCCTCCTCCTTTTCCTCCGAAGCTGCAAGGTTTTGCTTGTGCCATGGGTAAGAGGAATCAGACAATGGACAATCAGTGCTAATGGACACTTCTCCAAATATCAATGAATGATTTCTGCTGTGTATTTGTGGAGGAGCTAGAACTTCCTAGTGACCAATCCTAGGTTAGAAGAGAGTTTTTCTTTTTCTTTTTTTCTCTTTTTAAAAAAATCACATTTTGTGTCTTGCATGCCTAAGGAAATTTCTCTCTTGTCTTTATTAGAATAGAGAGTCTCTAAAAGTGTTTCTGGGGTAACAGTCCATTAAGTGACTAAGAATGCTGAAGTCAGACTGTCAGGGTCTTAATCTCTTCTTTCACACACTTAATGGACTTGTGGACAGTTCCTTAACTTCTCTAAACTGGATTTTTCTCATCTATAAAATGGGAATGATCATGGTACCTATTTCATAGAGTTGTTCTTGTGTATGATTCCACAGAAAATACTACCAGTGGTGAGACAGGAAGTGAAATCTAGAGACAGTGTGAAAATGTCACTCAGTTGTGTCTGACTCTTTGCAACCCCATGCACTATAGCCTGCCAGGCTCCTCTATCCATGGGATTTTCCGGGCAAGAATCCTGGACTGGGGTGCCATTTCCTTCTCCAGGGAATCTTCCTGACCCAGGGATCAAACCCAGGTCCTCCACATTGCAGGCAGACTCTTTACCATCTTGGATCCAAACTCAGCAAACCATGTGATGTAGGTAAATATTTAACCTCTCTGAGCCTTACCATTTTTTAAAATAAAAATGAGGATAATTATTTTTGTTGGAATATGTTTTGGTGAGATTGTATAACTTAATATCTGTAACACATCTGGAATATAGGTGCTCAATAGATGTTAGTTGTCTCACATTAAATCATCAGGAACAACATGGTAGACAAAAAAGCATGAATTTTGGATAGAAATTGACTTGAAACTCAAGTCTATGATATAATAGCAGTGTGGCCTCAATTTGGACAAATTACATCTATTTTTGAACTTTAGATTTCTCATCTCTAATGTCATCAGATTGCTTTGAAAATTAATTGAAAAACATAATGTGCTATATTTATGTAAAGTTCAGGGCTCACTTTGCTGACAAAGATCCGTATAGTCAAAGTTATGGTTTTTCTAGTACTCATGTACAGATGTGAGATTCGGACCATAAGGAAGGCTGAGCATGGAAGAATTGATGCTGTCAAATTGTGGTGCTGGAGAAGACTCTTGAGAGTCCCTTGGACTGCAAGGAGATCAAACTTTGTCCCGCTGATGTGAAGAGTTAACTCATCGGAAAAGACCCTCATGCTGGGAAAGATTGAGGATAGGAGGAGAAGAGGGCGACAGAGAATGAGATGACTGGATGGCATCACCGACTCAATGGACGTGAGTTTGAGCAAACTCTGGGAGATAGTGAAGGACAAGGAAGGCTGGCATGCTGCAGTCCATGGGGTCACAAAGAGTCAGACACGACTGAGCGACTGAACAACAGCAACAGGGCTCACAGTCAATATAAATCCTCTCCTCCTCCTCCCTTGGGCTTTTAGAAGTCAAATGTTTAACAAGAAAAAAGTAAAGTAAAATCAAATCAACAGCAATAGCAACACATTGAACTCTGATGATAGGAGAAGAAAGTTAGATGAAAGGGACTAGCATTTATTTCAGATAAAGGAACATCAACCAAACCACACACCCATGGTTTGGACTCTACGGTGGTCTCTCTTTCTCTTTTTTAAAAAAAGGTTTGTTTATTTGTTTATTTATTTTGGCTGTGCTGGGTCTTTGTTGCTACGCAGGCTTTCTCTGCTTGGAGTGAGCTGGGACTATTCTTAGTTGCAGTGAGTGGACTTCTCATTGTGGTCGCGTCCCCTGTTGCAGAATACAGACTCCAGGGCGCAGGCTCGATAGGTGTTGCACATGGGCTCCGTTGCCTCACGGCATGTCGGACCAGGGATCAGACTTGTGCCCCCTGCATTGGCAGGTGGATTCTTAACCACTAGACCATCAGAGAAGCCCTACTGTGGTCTCTTGACTACATAGGGAGGATTGTTTATAAAAATGCAGTGGGTGAATATCAAAGGATGTGATTAGGGGTTGGAAGTCCCATTTAGAAAAGCTTCTGAAGAAGAGGTGAGTGAGAGCTGCAGGTTTAATTTATGCAGATTTCAAAGTTAGAAAATAACTAGCATCTCTGTTGGGTGCATGTGACAGTTTCAGAGAAACCTGACTTATGGGAATGAGAGGACCCCTTTCGGGCCTCCAGACTTCAGAGAGAATCCAGCGGCCCCACACCTCCTTGGCATGCCTTGGCTCCGAAAATTTTCCACTTTATGTGGAACTTGAGACTTTATCACAAAACTCTGTATTTGAGGCCCTATTCTTTAAAAACCAACAAAAAAACTTACAAAAAATTATAGAGGGAGCTTGCACAGCTGATGACTGTTAGCAAACAAACCAAACCAAGAAAAGCAGGCCAACATAAATTCTCACCAGAAAACAGAGGATGTGAGTGCTTTCTGGCCATAGAGATTCGGGAAATTCAAATCAAATGATTTGAGAGACTGAGACTTACTATGTTAAACTCTTAATGGTTTCTCACTTCCACTTTATGAAGAAAATGTAAGCAATAAAGGCCCTCAATATTGTGTTCTGGGTTCTCATGCTGAGGTTCTAAATACTCTCAATGAATATTATGTAATATCTCCCAGGTTCACAGACCAAACAATTCATTGACATTTACTTCCCCATTTTGTATTCCTTAGGAAGATAATGGAACCTTCAAGTAGTCCTATTGCAGAGAGAAGGAAAGTCTCCAAACTTGATGTGCTTGTTAGAATGAAGACATGCAGGCTTTGAAAATGAGTTTAGAACTAGATACATCTATATTTTGTGCTATGATCTGTCCTTCTGGTGGTGTTTTGGGAGGGCAAAAGGTTGGGAAGAGATAAATGTAACTGAAATAAAAGTGTGATGGTTTACATTGTAAAAGTAATTCTACATTGTCCAAAACATATAATGTGAAAAAAACAAAAAATCTAATATCTCACTATTTAGTCTATCACTGTTAATATTTTGGTTTACTTTCCTCTGATGTCCTTGTTGGAGGCTTTTTGGATGCCACTTATTTCTTTTTTCTAGTTGTGATCATGCTAACTATACATCTTTGAATTCTGTGTTTTATTTTATTTATTTAATTCATCATATTGTGAATTTTCCATGAACATAATATTGATTGCTACTTTTTATTTGGATTAAGTCCTTAATCTTCCATTCCCTATCTCTTTCTGTGCATTTATTTCTATCTTTCAGTCTTTGTGATCTCTAGACAGTTGTTTTATATAGAATAACAAGTATAGGAAAAAAAGAGAGGACTCTGAAAAGGACTGCTTCAAATCGAATAGTGTGAACTGTCATAAAATAAGAATCAATGCGAAGTATAAGTCTGTCATTACCATCCTGTTTTGGAGCAGCTAATATTGAAAAATTTATTCAATTTTTTCTCCTTAATGATACATGTTCATTATAAGCAATAGTCAAGCAAAATATATCCTATGGAGAGAACGGGAGTTCCTTTCTCTTAAATTTCCCTCCCTAGGGATAACTTCTTTAGTCACTTGCACAGCCTTCCAGACTTTAAAAAAAAATGCATATATAAACACATAAGTGAACATTTTGCTTTTAAATAATATGAGATCATTCTAGACATAGTTCTGCACCTTATTGTTTCTACTTTCTGTACCATTGACTTCTTTCCATTAGTTTATATAATTCATGCTGTTTTGACAAGTACTTTTGACACTACTCCACTGTGTGGCTGAGCCACAATTTATTTAACCATTCTCTGATCAAGGAACATATGGGTTATCTATTTCTTTTTGGTGTATTAAATAATACTACAGTCGATACTCTTAAGGATATATCTTTGCCCACTTGCATTTCTGAAAGAAATGTTCCAGAAGTAAAATCACTTGGTCAAAGGTATGAATAATTTGGGGGGAGGTGGCAGGTCACTCTCCCTTTTTATAATCTGCTATATGCTCCACCTGACTTTTAAAAAATTAATTAACTTATTTGGCTGTGCTGGGTCTTAGCTGCAGTATATGGGAGCCAGTTTCCTGACCAAGAATCGAACGTAGGCCTTCAGGTCTGGGATTGCAGGGTCTTAGCCACTGGACCACCAGGGAAGTCCCCAGATTAGTCTCTTAAAACCTCTCATGAGTGGACCTCCCCCTGGCAATGGATGATAGTCTCCATTTTTCCCACACCCTCACCTTCTCAAAAGGAGGGGATTGCTGAGTCTGAAGCAAACCATCTCAAGATACAGTTTCTCCTTATTTGATATATCTCTACATATTCACCATTCCTCTGTTATATTACAAGTCAAAAATTATTTTGGGAAAGGAAGGAAGAAAGGAGAGGCAGAGAATGAGTAGAGGAGACAGAGCACCTGGTCACCGTCTGCCTGGTTTCAAGTTTGCCATCACTGATGTGCAGGCGGGTAGTTAGAACCTTGAAAGCAGCTAAAAAATGTTGTAATATCTTGCCTTCTGGATGCTTCCCCCTCCCCAATTTTTTTATTGTGGTAAAACACACATAAAATTTACTATCTTAACCATTTTCAGGTGTACAGTTCAGAAATGCTAATACTTTTGTATTTTCATGCAACCATACCAGTATCCATCTTGAGAAGTCTTAATCTTGCAAAATTATGCTCTATTAAACAACAACTCCTGTTTCCTCCCTCCTGCCAGCCTTGAACAATCACCATCTTTTTGACTCTGAACTTGACTATTCTAGATACCTTGTATATACAGAACCATACAGTATTTGTTTTTTTGTGTGTGACATGCTTATTTCACTTAGCATAATGCCCTCCAGGTACATCTATGCTGTAGCATATATCAGAATTTCCTTCTTTTTAAAGGCCAAATAACATTCCACTGTAAAATGGACTGGAATGGGTGAATTTAACTCAGATGACCATTATATCTACTACTGCGGGCAGGAATCCCTCAGAAGAAATGGAGTAGCCATCATGGTCAACAAAAGAGTCCGAAATGCAGTACTTGGATGCAATCTCAAAAACGACAGAATGATCTCTGTTCGTCTCCAAGGAAAACCATTCAATATCACAGTTATCCAAGTCTATGCCCCAACCAGTAATGCTGAAGAAGCTGAAGTGGAACGGTTTTATGAAGACCTACACGATCTGTTAGAACTAACACCCAAAAAAGATGTCCTTTTCATTATAGGGGACTGGAATGCTAAAGTAGGAAGTCAAGAAACACCTGGAGTAACAGGCAAATTTGGCCTTGGAATGCGGAATGAAGCAGGGCAAAGACTAATAGAGTTTTGCCAAGAAAATGCACTGGTCATAGCAAACACCCTCTTCCAACAACACAAGAGAAGACTCTACACGTGGACATCACCAGATGGTCAACACCGAAATCAGATTGATTATATTCTATGCAGCCAAAGATGGAGAAGCTCTATACAGTCAACAAAAACAAGGCCGGGAGCTGACTGTGGCTCAGATCATGAACTCCTTATTGCCAAATTCAGACTCAAATTGAAGAAAGTAGGGAAAACCACTAGACCATTCAGGTATGACCTAAATCAAATGTTTATACCATAGTTTGCTTATCTGTTCATCTGTTGAAAGACACTTGGATTACCTCCATGTTTTAACTGTTCTGAATAATGCTGCTACGAACATGATCCTGCACATTTTTCTTTGAGATCAGAAGTGTATACCCAAAAGTAAAATTGTTTGATCATATGGTAACTGTATTCTTATTTGTTTGAAGAACTGCCATAATGTTTTCCAACGTGCCGTGTAATTTTACATTCCCACTAACAATGCATAGGGGTTATAATTTCTCTGCTGCTGCTGCTAAGTCGCTTCAGTCGTGTCCGACTCTGTGCTACCCCATAGATGGCAGCCCACCAGGCTCTGCCGTCCCTGGGATTCTCCAGGCAAGAACACTGGAGTGGGTTGCCATTTCCTTCTACAGTGCATGAAAGTCCTTGCTAGCGCTTACAATTTTCTATTTTAAAAAAATATTTATTATTTATTTATTTGGTAGAACCAGGTCTTAATTATGGCATGTAGGAGGCTCTTGAGAGTCCTTTGGACTGCAAGGAGATCCAACCAGTCCATTCTGAAAGAGATCAGCCCTGGGATTTCTTTGGAAGGAATGATGCTAAAGCTGAAACTCCAGTACTTTGGCCACCTCATATGAAGAGTTGAATCATTGGAAAAGACTTCGATGTTGGGAGGGATTGGGGGCAGGAGGAGAAGGGGATGACAAAGGATGAGATGGCTGGATGGCATCACTGACTCGATGGATGTGAATCTGAGTGAACTCCGGGAGTTGGTGATGGACAGGGAGGCCTGGCGTGCTGCGATTCATGGGGTCGCAAAGAGTCGGACACAACTGAGAGACTGAACTGAACTAAACTGAACTGAGGATCTAGTTCCTTGACCAGGGATCGAATGCAGGCGTATTGCACTGGGAGCATGGAGTCTTAATCACTGGACCAGCAGGGAGGTTTCTTCTATTTTTTTGATAGTAGCCATCCTAATAGGTGCGAGGTAGTTCTGGATGCTTTGTGAGCTGTAGTACTCCTTTTTTAGACAGGCCCAGCTGAGGTTAGCACATGGGTCACACTAATAACACCTCAGCTATCTGGTCCTTAAAGGCCATGATTAGGGGTGGGTGGAAGAAGGGGTGAGAGACAAACTCTGCTGTGCTAACTGAACTGCTCAAATGCACTAACTACCAACCTCTCAACTGCACTAACTACCGACTACTCAGCATGCTGATATTGAAGGAAGCACATGAATATTTGCCAAGGAAAGAGACAGCCTTTTACAGCTGCCCCCAGGAAATACTCTCCTAGCACTTTCTTTGCATTCGCTGTGAAATTAAGGACTTAGTTGGGTGGCTTAGTTTAATTTTCTCTCCTTTTCTTTCAGCTGCAGGATTCCTGAGGGCAAGAAGTGTGTCTGTAGGGTTACCCATGTTCCCCAAACACAGGCACCACCACAAGATAAAATGCTTAATAATCATCTCATACGGATTTCCTTTGTGGTCCAGTGGTTGGAGTCTGCCTGCCAGTGGAGGGGACACAGGTTTGATCCCTGGTCTGGGATAATCCCATATGCTGTGGAGCAACTAAACCTGTTAGCTGCAACTCTGAAGATTATGTTCTAGAGCCTGTGCTCTGCGACAGGAGAAGCCACAGCAGTGAGAAGCCTGCACATTGCGATGAAAAGTGTTCCATGCTCACTGCAACTAGAGAAGGCCCACGAGCCCAGCAATGAAGACCTAGCATGGCCCAAAATTTAATTAATTAATTAAAAAGCAGTGGTCTCATAGTCACAAGAGCGCACCTCCTGTTCCCTTCTTTGTGGAGGTATTAAGGACCTGCCGGAGAAGGCAATGACACCCCACTCCAGTACTCTTGCCTGGAAAATCCCATGGATGGAGGAGCCTGGCAGGCTGCAGTCCATGGGGTCGCTGAGGGTCAGACACGACTGAGCGACTTCACTTTTGCTTCTCACTTTCATGCGTTGGAGAAGGAAATGGCAACCCACTCCAGTGTTCTTGCCTGGAGAATCCCAGGGACGGGGGAGCCTGATGGGCTGCTGTCTATGGGGTCACACAGAGTCGGACACGACTAAAGCGACTTAGCAGCAGCAGCAGCAGTAAGGACCTGCATTACAGAGTAGAAAGTCACAGCAATGACAGTTAGGAAGAAAAAAAACAGACTTTGGCTTTTAAAGTAGTTTTAGGTTAACAGCAAAATCGAGTGGAAAATAAAGAGATTTCCCACATACCCCTCCCCTCAACCTCTCCCTCTATCAACAATCCCCACCACAGTGGTGCATCTGTTAATAATCAATAAACCTACATTGACACATCATTATCACCCAAAAGTCATAGTTTACATTAGGGTTCCCTTCTATTCCTTTTTTTTTGCAAAGCTGACACCTTTATTTCCTGTTCAGATTTTTCTTTAAAGCTTTTTGTTTTGGCCTTGCTGCGTGGCACACAGGTTTCCCCACCAGGAATCAAACCCACTTCCCTTACCCACTGGACCCCCCAAGGAAGTCCCCCAGGGTTCACTCTTGGTATTTCACATTTTATGGGTTGGACAAATGTATAAGTAACATGTGTGCACCACTATCGTATCACACAGAATAAGTTTCACTGTCCTCAGAACAATGATGCTGTCAAATTTTCAAAAAACACTTTTTGTTTTCATCATTCAAAGTTGTATAAACATTTGAGAAGGGGAACAGAACACGTTTGATGGCTATAAGCAGAGGGCTTCAGTGAGCACAGGGTCCCAGGAGCTGTCTTACATGTTAAGTAACACAGAATACTGGAGTGGGTTGTGTGCCCTCCTCCAGGGGATCTTCCAGACCCAGGGATTGAACCTGGGTCTCTGAGGTCTCATCTCTTGCATTGGCAGGCAGGGTTTTCCACTAGTGCCACCTGGGAAGCCCACAGCAACACACAGAGCATCCCAAACCAGACCCTGGTGAGCTGCCAGGAGAAAGCAGAGTGGCTGTGCCCAGTGGGGTTGGCTGCAAGCGAAGAGTCAGGGTGCCTGTTCCGGGGGCCAGGGTAACTCTGGTAACCGGGTTTTGATTAGAAGTCAAGGGTCACAGAGCTTGGAGAACCCAGTGAGCATTTTCTGTTTCAGTGTGGACAAAGACACCAGGAAGAGGGCCAAGTTCTGAAACGGCATGTAGAGGCCAGATTTTCTTGTAAGTACTGGCTGAAGTGGCTTGCCTAAGCCTCTTAATGAGGGGATTTAATCCCCCAGCAGGTGAAAAATGACCCAGGGCTTTTTCCACAGACCCTTTGCCAAATTCTATGGTTAAGCACAGTCCGGAGGCTATTAGCCTTCTGCCCACATAAGAATGAATCAAAATTAAGGTGAGGGAATTAAAACCAAGGTTAGATTCAGTTAAGAAATAATTAAAAACCGTTTAAGGGAATCAGGAAGTTATGCAATGTAGCTCTTTTTCATTGTCTTTTTTTCTCTTTCAAATAATATATATCATTTTTTAATTGTTAAGTGCTCATGTTTGTGTTTAGTCTATAGGGACTGCTGTTTCAGTAAGGTTATCATGCTATGGAGAGTAACATACTGGAAACATAACTCGCTGTTTACTTAGTTCTGGGAAGTTGATAGAACCCTTGACCTAGGGTCCCCTAGGGGGCGCCACCACCACCTGGTGCTCTCAACAACGTTGCGAGTCCACCGGTCTCAGAGAAAGCCTTGACCTTCCAGGGAGCGTGTCTGGCAAATGCATCATCTTACAATGAAAATGATTGTTGAGGTTGCAATACTGCCAAAGATTTAATATTTCCTGTGCATTACTTTTATGACAGCAATGACTATGGGGCTTCCATGTATGTCACCCTCTCAGCAGTCCTACAATTACAAAATAGCATAATCACCATTTGCAGATGAGGAAACTAAGGCTGGCAAGATTCAGTGACTTCCCCAAACTTCCCAGGTGGTGCAGTGGTAAGAATACGACTGGCAAAGCAGGAGACGGAGGGCACACAAGTTTGATCCCTGGGTCAGGAAGATCCCCTGGAGGAGGAAATGGCAACCCACTCCAGTATTGTTGCCTGGAAAATTCCATGGACAGAGGAGCCTGGTGGGCTACAGTCCATGGGATTGCAAAGAGTCGGACATAACTGAGCATGTGTACATGCATTCCCGCCAAGGTCAGAGAGCTAGGCCTGCTGGACCTGTGGGGGTAAAATCAGATTCATCTAACCCCGGGAATATGCTCCTTCCCAAAACTTACTGTTTGAATTTTACACAACAAAGAACAGTGAGATATTTTGTGATTTTTTTTTTTCCGGGGGTGATGTAGGATGTAGAGCCACAGTTAATGTGTTGAGGAGCATTTAAGAATAAGTATTTTAGGGGAAATTCCCTGGTGGTCCAGTGATTAAGCATCTACCTTGCAATGCAGGGGACATGGGTTCGATCCCTAGTCCGGGAACTAAGATCCCATCTGCCATGGAGCAGCAAAGCCCACGAGTCACAACTGCTGAGCCTGCACCACAACTAGAGAGTCCATGAGCTGCAGTGAAAGATCCCACGTGCTGCAACTAAGACCAGATGCAGCCAAATAAATAAATAATAAATAAATGTTCGAAAAGAATAAGTATTTCAGCATAACTGGATCAAGATATTGTTGGCCTTCTGTTTTAGAAAACTGGAGGAGATCTTTTCCCAAGGTGGTTGTGCACCCAAGAGAAATAAGAGAAAGTAAAATCTGTTAGAACACCAAAGTCTACAAATTAAGATTTATTTACCAAGTGTTTACTGAAGGACTGTTTTATTCCAGGCATTGTTGTTGTTGCTCAGTTGCTAAGTTGTGTCTCTTTGAGACCCCATGAACTGCAGCACGCCAGGCTTCCCTGTGCTTCGTTATCTCCCTGAGTTTGCTCAGACTCATTGTCCATTGAGTCAGTGATGCCATCCAACCATCTCATCCTCTGTCGCCCCCTTCTCCTCTTGCCCTTAATCTTTCCCAGCATCAGGGTCTTTCCCAATGGCATGGTGATATACAAATGAATTGGATATGATTTCTGCCTGCAATGAACATGGCCAGTTATAGACATGTCATGTCATACTTTTTTACCTCTATTCTAGCACAAAACTCTAATGTCTTGGACACAAAGGAAAATATTAAATATTTTCCTCCACTTAAGATTCAGATTCCAATTTGAGCTTCTTCCTCCTTCTACCCATTCTTTTCTGATGACCCTACGTATTACCATTTCTTCAACCACCATCTACATTTAGACTTTTCCCCTGAGTTCCAGACCTTATGTTCCCAATGGTCAATTATGTTTCTTATTCAGCATGCTCAAAACTCTTCTATTGGCAATTTCAGTTAAGGTCATTGTCAATCACTCAGTTCTCTAAGCCAGAAACCTGGGCCTCATTTCAGATTTTTCCTTTTCCTTTCAACTGGTCACTGAGCCTATACAGGATGTTTGTTAAACATCTAAGTCTCTTTCTTTTTAATGGTTTCACTCTTTAGTCTGAGTACATGTCATTTATTTGAAATGCTGCAAAACTTATTCCTTCCTCCAATGTCACCTTCCCCAATTCAACTTTTCACTCCTACCACATTTAGACCCTTCTAAAATGTGTTATTTTCAGGTGAAAATCCTTTAATTGGCTCACATCTCCTACAGCATAAGTCATGGTTAAGAGCAGGAACTTGGGAACCAGAGCACCGTAGTGGGAATCCCAGCTCCATCCCTGACAGGCTTATATAAGGGCCATTAAGTTACTTAATCTCTGTGTCCACTACTCATTGTAAAATGTGAGATGTATTTACTGCATAGGATTTTTTCAAGGATTACATGCAGTAACATTTGTAAGGTACTTATAACAGCACCTGGTACAGAGCAATCTCTCAGGAAGTGTTTGTTAACTAAACGAGGTGCAAACATATCCTTCTAATATATGAGACCTGCAGTGACTTTTCTGGTCCATGCCCACTTTTCCAGTCGCATTTATTTCCCTCTAGGCAGCTTATATTCTATCAATATTGAACTGAAAATTCGGTGCTCTCATATACATCTAGACCTTTATACTCTATATCTTCCGCATACGATTTCGCACATTCTATATAAGATTTCTTTCCACATAAGATTTCTTTCCTCATGATCTCTTGAAGATTCCTACTTATAATGCAAAGTTCATTCAGGATTTACCTCTGTCATAAAGCCTGGAAAACAGTCAACTGCTTCTCCGTGCTCCCAGAGCTGTGTGTACCTCCGTTACAGCTTCCCTGGGGCTCAGATGGTAAAGAATCTGCCTGCAATGCAGGATGTCCAAGTTCAATCCCTCGGGAAAGATCCCTGGGTCAGAGAAGATTCCCTGGAGAAGGAAATGGCACCCCACACCAGTATTTTTGCCTGGGGGATTCCCTGGACAGAGGAGCCTGGTGGGCTACATACAGTCCATGGAGTTGCAAAGAGTCGGACACGATGGAGCGACTTTCACCTCCATTCCAGCACTTGCTGTACTGCCCTGACTGCTACTTTACAAGTATATCTAACATACTAGAATATTATGTCCATGAGTACAGGGACTAAATTTGTTCTTTTCCTTCTTTGTATCTCCACCACCTACTGAAATATGAGGCCCAGATATATGCTGTGTAAATATGTTTTATTATTTTCTTTTGCTATAATATTTTAGTTGGAAGGGATTTAAACACTTTGCCCAACTTATATTAAATCTGTGAAAACTGAAGACAGGAGATAAAGATTTGCCCAAGATTTTCTTGCTACAGAGTCATAAAAGTGGGGCTAGAACCTTGTTTCCTTTCTTCTCTTTCAATGCTTTCTTCCCTACATTATACAGCAGAACTCCTCCTCCTCCACCGTCTACAGGTTTGCAAAGAGCTGTGAACCAAATGACCTACGTAAATGCTAATCTGTTTGCTCTGCTTTAACACTTGGCAGGAATTTCGAATTCTGAGATCACACTCCACCTGGTGGCAATTTACCTAAATTGCAAGTGCCTTTTGGTGTCGGTGACCACTCTCTCTTTGGTGTTTTTCTGGTGTTATGGGTTTTTCTTTCTTTTGTGGGTTTTTCATCTCTTGCCAGTTCAGTAAATATCAGGGTTTCTTTGGGTTCTGGGCCCTACACACTTATTCTACACACTTTCTTTGATGGTGATGGCGATTCATGTGCTCTTGAGCTTCAAATACTGTTTCCATGATGATAACCTTCAAGTCTTCATCTCCAACAAGAGTCTCTCTCTTGGGCCCCAGCCAGGGCCATCATACACTTTGGTGTGGACGCTGCTCTTCCATGGAAAGTTGTTCTTTGTGTAATCCGTGTGATTGGCACCCGCTGGTTGTGTAGCACATGCAGTGGTAGGCAGTAGACTTCACGTATCACAAACGTGACATGGCCCAAACAGAACTCATTACTACTCCTCTGAAAATGATCTATTCTTCTGGATTCTCTTACCAAGCAGTGATTTCTTTACTCTTTTGTCATTATTGGGTCTTCTCTTCCTGATCACCACCCAATCTGCTCAAAGTCCTATGGATTCTACTTCCTAATAATGTTTGTGACCATTTATTTGCTCATCTCCACCACTGTTTTCTTACCTGAGCTCAGGCCTTCAGTATCCCTGACCTGCATCACTGCTGCAGGCTGTGAACTGGCCCCCCTGATTCCAATTTTGGCCATCTTTAATCTCCATACTGTTACCAGCATGAACTTCCTAGAATATGTATTTAGTCATGTCATTTTTTCTGTTGAAAATCCTACCACTGTTTTCCATGGCCTCAGGGTTAAGTTTAAACTCCTTGGAGTGGCTTACACAGTCCTCCAAGACCTGGGCCTTCATGTCCCTTCCTGTTTACTCTCTATTTGGAAGTAGTCCTCCTCATAGCCTTTGCTATCTATTTTTCTCAGTATATTCTCCTTCCTCCTGTTTGCATGGTTAATCCCAATTGGTCTTTTGCAGCTCAGCTGAGCCATCACCTCCTTGACCACCCAAAGCTTGGTTAGGTGCTCTTCTGTGCTTCTAGGGGATACTACTGACCCCTCTGCAAAGCCTTTATCTTATTGTGCTGTAATTCAGTTGCTCATTTCCCCATCTTCACATTAGGTTTATCTTCTTTAAGACCCAGGACTACTTTTTCACAGTTGTATTTACAGCACTTAGTATCCTTTGCAGGCACATGGTAGGTGGTCAGTAAATTTGGGGGGCTGTTGTTGTTGTTGTTCAGTCACTCAGTTGTGTCTGACTCTTTGCGACCCCATGGAATGCAGCATGCCAGTCTTTCCTGT
The DNA here is from genome assembly GCA_006410635.1 of Cephalophus harveyi. Lineage (NCBI taxonomy): Eukaryota > Metazoa > Chordata > Mammalia > Artiodactyla > Bovidae > Cephalophus > Cephalophus harveyi. The sequence goes on from SJYT01081740.1 coordinate 30,158, forward strand.
CCTTCACTGTCTTCCAGAGTTTGCTCAAACTCATGTCCACTGCGTCAATGAAGCCATCCAACCATCTCATCCTCTGTTGTCCCCTTCTCCTCCTGCCTGCAATCTTTCCCAGCATCAGAGTCTTTTCCAGTTTTTGTTTTTTGTTTTTTTTTGGAAAATTTGGGGGGTGGGAGTGAACAAAAAATGACAGCGACAACAACAAATCCTCATGAATAGTTCCTTTGTGATTCTAAGTCTTCAAGTGATGGCAAACACCCCCAATTTTATCAGAAGGCACAAGATTTGCCGGCTGAGATCTTCTGGAGACGTGGTAGGATCCTGTGCTATGTGGACCAGCCTGCCCCATGGCTAATGGCCTAGAAAATGTGGGTTGACTTTAAGAATGGAAAAGTTCCTTTACACTGAAACGTCTTTTCCCACGTGTACACCTGAAATTCTTATGTAGAAAAATTCAGTCTTTTAGCTTACAGGTTGACTTCTAGTTCAACTGCAACAGCCCTTGCCTCCGCACCTAGCCCCTGAAAACAATCAATTATCCACTAATATGAGCTGGTCTCAAATACTCTTCCAAGAGGCAGTTCTAATGGGGAGCAAGCATGAAGTCAGTGGGCATTTGACAAAGGCAAGGGAGATTGTTTTAAAGTTAGAAGAAATGTTCAAAAACATTCAAACGAAGAGGCTAAAGCAATAGAGATAAAGCTTGAATATTTCATGATTTTGCGTGGATTGCCCTTTGTGTGTGCATCATTGAAAATCCATCATTTGTACTGAACGTCCTTGGCTCCCAGACAAATCAATTCTCCTGATCCCCAAAGAGAAACAAATAGAATGAGATAGCAAGAGTGTTTAAGATGGTATGACTCTTAGTGTAAAACATAGTATGGAAATAGTGAATATATTTAATCTCCTCAAAATCATCACTGTTAAAATGATATATTAGAATAATAGGTTAATAAGCAAATTTAAAATTATAAACTTATGATTAATTTGAGAGATATTTGAAATGTAAATATAAAAGACCAAAGATTTCGTTTTTCTTTGCCAAAAGCTAAATTCAGATCGTATTTTTCAATAATCTGCATGAAAGTTACTTTCAAAGTTACGGTTTTTAAAAAACAATATTTCAGTCAGCCATGTATATAAACAATGGCATCTCAGATATTGCAGCCTGATTGCTTCCACATTCCTAAAATTCTGAAAACTCAAGAAACCATTTTATAGTATTGGCAAAGCTATGTAAAGCTTTATTCTTTACATATAGGACTTCAGCCTACTCGAGACTCTGTGAAAGATGGACTTGCTTAGGGTAAAAGTAATAACTTTTAATATTACCTTTCTATTAGTTCTAATCTAATGCACCGGAAGGCATAATTCACTTCTGTTAACAATAAGAAAGAGAAAAATATGTGTATAGATGGATGTCATCAGTAAATGTCTTTAGCTAAATAAGGCACAATTGATTTGAAGGGCATCCATCTAAATGGGCCTTTGAGTGGCCCAAGGATGGAGAAGAATGCATAACTGTCAATGTTCATTGTTCCTCTCCTCTCCCCTCCCCCGCTCCCTCCTTCTCTCCTTGGTGAAGAACAGTGATAGATGAAAATCTATGTGGTAATTGAAGAGGAATAAAGTTACACTAGATGTTAGAAGAAATATAGGTGGAGGTGCCATTAACCAAAGTCATTAAATGGAATAAAGATGTCAAAACAAAGCATGGTCAAAGGGGACGTGAAAGAAAAAAGCATTGAAGATGTTGATCAGACAGAATGGTACATATGTATAAATGAACTTGAAATAAAAAAGTAGCAAAATGATCTTTCTTTCTGGCGGCCATGTTCTTAAAGAATTGTAAGGAGCTTGACAGAGGTGGAGGTTAGCCCAATTTTGTTGGTCATCAATAAATGTTTCCTGTAACCAACTCAGTAAACAGTTATAGCTAGAAACTTAGCCTATTGTCAAGCAGACAGATTTAAGAAGTAGAACTTGTAACGTGGACAAGTCAACTACTAAAAGCAGATGAAAATATGGACCATTACATGTTCTATGAGATGCAGTTTTCTTTTTTTTTTTTCTTTCTTGATTTTTAGTTGAAGGATAATTGCTTTACATTACTGTGTCAGTTTCTGCCATATATCAACAAGAATCAGTCATGGGTATACATATGTCTCCTCCTTCTTAACCCTCTCTCCCACCTCCCTCCCCCCACCCCTCTAGGATGTTACAGAGCTCCAGTTTGAGTTCCCTGAGTCATACAGCCAATTCCCACTGGCTATCTATTTTACATATGGTAATGTATATGTTTCCATGCTACTCTCTCCATTTGTCCCATCCTCTCCTTCCCCCACACCCCTCTGTGTCTATAAGTCTGTTCTTTATGTCTGAGATGCAGTTTTCTTAAAAAGAAAAAAACAAGGTGAAACAGTAGCAGCTAAAATGTCAGAGTTGTAGTAGCCCATCTTAGTAATTTAATTTTAACATAGTTTTTTGAAATGACATAAAAATGCTGTTATGTCACTCACAATAAATGTTTTGACAATAAAACAATATTTAGAAGTTGGGGTGAAGATATGACTGGGGTGAAGAAAAAAAATGCATGGCAAACTTGAGTTGCATAGTATATCATTACCCAGAGAAATGTACACACCTAGTAAAAAAAAAAAAACAAAAAAAACCTACATTTTGAAAGCATTAAAATTTGCCAAAAGCCTCAACCTCTTAGGTCTGGAATTAAAGAATGAGTCACTTCTAAAAGCAGAGAGGTGCGTGTGACTTAGCATTTTAACTCTTGGGGAAGGGCTTTACTCAAAATAGCAGATTTAGCAAAATTGGCACCTTTTCTTTAGAACAGTGAAGCTGCAGGATTCCTGAGAAAACTGGGCACCGTTGATGCTTAAGCTTTTAGTCAATGAGTGTTGTGAAAGGCAGGCATAAAATCATAATGATCTTTCAAATTAAGATGACGTCAAGGCCATGAATGATGCCAGTGTAGAGGTGACTATTATGTGTGGACAGAACCTAGCTGCTAGGCTGGTTCAAGATGACTTAAGTGTTTGAAGAAAGAACGTAAAACAGCAGGTGATTTGAAGCTCATCCATGCCCTGCTTTAACTCCTTGACTGCTAGACCCAGTCAAACCCAGTGGGGCCCTGTGGGGCTCCGGGACGCCTGTTTCCTGTAGGCAAGATTCCAGCCTCCATGACCTTTCCTGAGTTTCAAAGGGCAGATTCAAACAGTTGCTATTCAAGGGAGGAACAGTCAAGAAACCACTTGAGGCAAGATTAATGGGACCAGAGAAGCTTATCAGGGTTAGAAGCCTTACCACCTGAGACCCTTGTTGTTGTTTAATTGCTCAGTCGTGTCTGACTCTGCAACCCCATGGACTGCAGCACGCCTGGTTTCCCTGTCCTTCACTATCTCCTGGAGCTTGCTCAAACTCATGTCCTTCGAGTCAGTGATGCCATCCAACCATCTCACCCTCTGTCTCCCTCTTTTCCTCCTGTCCTCACTCTTCGCCAGCATCAAGGTCTTTTCCAATGAGTTGACTCTTCAAATCAGGTGACCAGAGTATTGGAGCTTTAGCTTCAGCATTAGTCCTTCTAATGAATATTCCGGGTTGATTTCCTTTAGGGTTGACTAGTTTGATCTCCTTGGAGTCCAAGGGACTCTCAAGAGTCTTCTCCAACACCACAGTTCAAAAGCATCAATTCTTTGGCGCTCAGCCTTCTTTATAATCCAACTCAAACATTTGTAAATGACTCCTGGAAGCATCATAGCTTTGACTATGTGGACCTTTGTCAGGAAAGTAATATCTCTGCTTTTTAATACACTGTCTAGGTTTGTCATAGCTTTTCTTCCAAGGAGCAAGTGTGTTTTAATTTCATGGCTGCAGTCACCATCTGCAGTGATTTTGGAGCCCAAGAAAATAAAATCTGCCACTGTTTCCACTTTCCCCATCTCCCCTGAGACCCTGCACACACCCTAGTCTGGTCAGCAATCCTAGCCTTGAACCATTGCCAAAAAACTCCTCCCCAAGTTTCTCTGGTTGGGACACATAGTTTTTGAGGCAGGAGCCTTCTATGTTCTGTCAAAGCAATAAAGCTAGTCTTCTCTATGTCACCTCAAACTGTCTCTGAGATTCAATTCACTGGAGCACAGAGGCTGAGCTTTGGGCATCATCTCCTGTTGGCATCTTCCACATCTCTAAGCAGAAACACTCATAATCTTGACCTCCTTTACAGTATTGGCTTCATAAAAGCAGTGGTCTAAGGATAATCACATGACCATCATCCTTATTCTTATGGGAACGCAACATTTCTGAGTCTTAATTCCTTCATTGATCTCATCTCTCATGTCTAAGTTATTATACTTTTGGGTTCTTTTTGGAAATGTCTGAGCTTTGTCCTTTCTTTCCCAAGACTAAAGCCACACCAGTCTGAGACCTAATTATATTATGCCTGGAACTTTAAAATTGCTTCCTGGAGGTACTCTGTTATGACAATAGAAGTATGCCCATAAATTTAAATTAAAATGTTTTCATTTTTCTTGGTGATAAATCTGTAAATGCTAACAATTTTTTATGTGTTAAATTATCTATGAAATCATTAGTTATGTTAAATTGATCAGAAGAATATAAATGTATTATAAAATTTGGTAATTGTTAGCTATAAAATGTAAATCTGTTGAAAATATATATCTGTATTGAGATTGAGTGAAGCTGACTTTTTTCTCAGGTTATGAATCTACAGATGATTATTATTTATTCCTAGAAAGTGACAGAGTTCAACATCAAGTCTGTCTTCCTCCTGTCCTCCCCAATTCCTCCCCTCCACCTTCATTCTCTTTCTCTCTCCTCCTCTCCCTTCTTTCTTTCTCAAACTAGATATAAGTATTGAGAAAAGTTGCTGACAAAAGTTGGTGGGACTGAAGGAAGTTTTTAGTTGCCACATCAGGTGGCATGTGGGATCTTTGTTCTCAAACCACTGGGCCACCAGGAAAGTCCCAAGGAGCTTTGATATAGGAATATCAATTATTTGAAGTTATTCTAAGTTGCATGCCAAAAGAATATACTAATCTGTAATAAAAGTATTTTAAATTATCTAGCTGCTGGTGACTTTGTAATGACCATTTAATTTTGTAAAAAGCATGAATTGGAACCATCTGATTTGCAGAAGGATTTCCTACTCAGTCATTAAAGTCATTTAATTTCTCGATATCTGGGAAGTGTATTAAAAAGACAATATATAAACTCTAATTTCTATTAATCTTTAACTTAGAGGTCCCTTCTTTATGGAGCTAAAATTATATCAAACTGGGGTAAAAAAAATAACCCCATAAAATTAGACATATGTGTTCTAGGAATTTACCCATTTCTGAACATGGATCACTATATTAATGCCAAATTTAAATTACCTCGGAAGGCATCTCCTAGTCTTTAAAAGTTATGATACTTGAGAATTATTATATATAAATAAATTCTAATTTTGTTTTATGATGAAACATTTTTTAAATGAATATATTTGACAGAATTATATCCTCAAATACATTTTAGAAACATATTGTCTCACATTTGCATATAAGAGAATGGTTTGTATTTAAACCTACAGGTTTACATTTTTATAAAAACTGACAAAAATGATATGGCCACTATTAATTTTAGAGCACATAAACGATGTATTAAATTAAAAGATGCATCAATAAAGAGGTGAATTAAATATTATTATTAAGTGCATCATTTAGGGCAAAAATCTATAATATAACACAATCTCTTTATTTTTATCTTCAGCCCCAAAATACTTGGAATAAATGAACATAAGCAAATGTAGGCAAGTGGGAGATTTGTGCCCAAATTAAAAATGAATATGTATTTACAGTTTTTCATGTTTGGGCAAAGGTTAATGAAAATATTTCTTCTACCGGGGTGACTAACATAAGACAATACAAGACATTAACTTACCTATTACCCATAGATCTGTTTTACCGCAAGAAATAGTGTCATTTGACTCAAACTTGCCTGTGAGCGTCCAGGAGTCTCCAGCAGAAGCATGGGTTGGTGGTGGCCTGCTGCAGGGTTGGAGGCACTGAGTGTAGCAGTACATGCATGGGATCTTTTGAAGGAAGTTACCATTATCTTCATTAACTCCACCATAGTTTGGCCCCAGGTAAATAGCAAAATCACTGCAGATGGTGATTGAAGTCATGAAACTGAAAGACGCTTACTCCTTGGAAGGAAAGTTATGACCAACCTACATAGCATATTTAAAGGCAGAGACATTACTTTGCCAACAAAGGTCCATCTAGTCAAGGCTATGGTTTTTCCAGTAGTCATGTATGGAAGTGAGAGTTGGACTGTGAAGAAAGCTGAGGTGAGGTGAGGTGAAGTCGCTCAGTCGTATCTGACTCTTTGCGACCCCGTGGACTGTAACCTTCTAGGCTTCTCCATCCATGGGATTCTCCAGGCAAGAATACTGGAATGGATTGCCATTTCCTTCTCCAGGGGATCTTCCCGACCCAGGGATCAAACCCGGGTCTCCCGCTTTGGAGGCAGACGCTTTAACCTCTGAGCCACCAGGGAAGCCCCTGTGAAGAAAGCTGAGCACCGAAGAATTGATGCTTTTGAACTGTGGTGTTGGAGGAGACTCTTGAGAGTCCCATGGACTGCAAGGAGATCCAATCAGTCCATTCTAAAGGAGATCAGTCCTGGGTGTTCATTGGAAGGACTGATGCTAAAGCGGAGATCCAACCAGTCCATTCTGAAGGAGATCAGTCCTGGGATTTCTTTGGAAAGAATGATCAGTTCAGTTGCTCAGTTGTGTCCAACTCTTTGCGACCCCATGAATCGCAGCATGCCAGGCCTCCCTGTCCATCACCAACTCCCGGAGTTCACTCAGACTCACGTTCATCGAGTCCGTGATGCCATACAGCCATCTTATCCTCTGTCGTCCCCTTCTCCTCCTGCCCCCAATCCCTCCCAGCATCAGAGTCTTTTCCAATGAGTCAACTCTTCACATGAGGTGGACAAAGTACTGGAGTTTCAGCTTTAGCATCATTCCTTCCAAAGAAATCCCAGGGCTGATCTCCTTCAGAATGGACTAGTTGGATCTCCTTGCAGTCCAAGGGACTCTCAAGAGTCTTCTCCAACACCACAGTTCAAAAGCATCAATTCTTCGGTGCTTAGCCTTCTTCACAGTCCAACTCTCACATCCATACATGACCACAGGAAAAACCATAGCCTTGACTAGACGGACCTTAGTTGGCAAAGTAATGTCTCTGCTTTTGAATATACTATCTAGGTTGGTCATAACTTTCCTTCCAAGGAGTAAGCATCTTTCCATTTCATGGCTTCAGTCACCATCTGCAGTGATTTTGGAGCCCCCCAAAATAAAGTCTGACACTGTTTCCACTGTTTCCCCATCTATTTCCCATGAAGTGATGGGACCAGATGCCATGATCTTTGTTTTCTGAATGATTGAGCTTTAAGCCAACTTTTTTGCTTTCCTCTTTCACTTTCATCAAGAGGCTTTTTAGCTCCTCTTCACTTTCTGCCATAAGGGTGATGTCATCTGCATATCTGAGGTTACTGATATTTCTCCCGGCAATCTTGATTCCAGCTTGTGTTTCTTCCAGTATAGCGTTTCTCATGATGTACTCTGCATAGAAGTTAAATAAGCAGGGTGACAATATACAGCCTTGA
>SJYT01081740.1:38554-65064 GCA_006410635.1 Cephalophus harveyi
GCAATCTTGATTCCAGCTTGTGTTTCTTCCAGTCCAGCGTTTCTCATGATGTACTCTGCATATAAGTTAAATAAGCAGGGTGACAATATACAGCCTTGACGCACTCCTTTTCCTATTTGGAACCAGTCTGTTGTTCCATGTCCAGTCCTAACTGTTGCTTCCTGACCTGCATACAGATTTCTCAAGAGGCAGGTTAGGTGGTCTGGTATTCCCATCTCTTTCAGAATTTTCCACAGTTTATTGTGATCCACACAGTCAAAGGCTTTGGCATAGTCAATAAAGCAGAAGTAGATGTTTTTCTGGAACTCTCTTGCTTTTTCCATGATCCAGCGGATGTTGGCAATTTGATCTCTGGTTCCTCTGCCTTTTCTAAAGCCAGCTTGAACATCAGGGAGTTCACGGTTCACGTATTGCTGAAGCCTGGCTTGGAGGATTTTGAGCATTACTTTACTAGCATGTGAGATGAGTGCAATTGTGCGGTAATTGGAGCATTCTTTTGCATTGCCTTTCTTTGGAATTGGAATGAAAACTGACCTTTTCCAGTCCTGTGGCCACTGCTGAGTTTTCCAAATTTGCTGGCAGATTGAGTGCAGCACTTTCACAGCATCATCTTTCAGGATTTGAAACAGCTCAACTGGAATTCCATCACCTCCACTAGCTTTGTTCGTAGTGATGCTTTCTAAGGCCCACTTGACTTCACATTCCAAGATGTCTGGCTCTAGATTAGTGATCACATCATCATGATTATCTGAGTCATGAAGATCTTTTTTGTACAGTTCTGAACTGAAATAGCAGGTAGGAGACACAGCTCCACCCATCAACAGAAAATTGGATTAAAGATTTACTGATCATGGCTCTGCCCATCAGAACAAGACCCAGTTTCCCCCTCAGTCAGTCTCTCCCATCAGGAAGCTTCCATAAGCCTCGTATCCTTCTCCATCAGAGGGCAGACAGACTGAAAAACCACAGTCACAGAAAACTAACCAATATGTTCACATGGACCACAGCCTTGTCTAATGCAATGAAACTATGAGCTATGCAGTGTAGGGCCACCAAAGATGGCTGGGTCATGGCAGAGAGTTCTGACAAAATGTGGTCCACTGGAGAAGGGAATGGCAAACCACTTCAGTATTTCTGCCTTGAGAACCCTATGAGCAGTATGAAAAGGCAAAAAGATAGGACACTGAAAGATGAACTCCCCCAGTGGGTAGGTGCCCAATATGCTACTGGAGATCAGTGGAGAAATAACTCCAGAAAGAATGAAGAGACGGAGCCAAAGCAAAAACAACACCCAGTTGTGGATGTGACTGGTGATGGAAGCAAGATTCAATGCTGTAAAGAGCAATATTGCATAGGAACCTGGAATGTTAGTTCCATGAATCAAGGCAAATTGGAAGTGGTCAAACAGGAGATGGCAAGAGTGAACATCGACATTTTAGGGATAAGTGAACTAAAATGGACTGGAATAGGTGATTCTAACTCAGATGACCATTATATCTACTACTGTGGGGAAGAATCCCTTAAAAGAAATGGAGTAGCCATCATGATCAACAAAAGAGTCTGAAATGCAATACTTGGATGCAATGTCAAAAACGACAGGATGATCTCTGTTCATTTCCAAGGCAAATCAGTCAATATCATGGTAATTCAAGTCTATGCCATGACCAGTAATGCTGAAGAAGCTTAAGTTGAATGGTTCTATGAATACCTACAAGACCTTCTAGAACTAACACCCGAAAAAGATGTCTTTTCATTATAGGGGACCGGAATGCAAAAGTAGGAAGTCAAGAAACACCTGAGTAACAGGCAAATTTGGCCTTGGAGTACAGAATGAAGCAGGGCAAAAGCTAGTAGAGTTTTGCCAAAAGAACACACTGGTCATAGCAAACACCTTCTTCCAACAACACAAGAGAAGACTCTACACATGGTCATCACAAGATAGTCAACACTGAAATCAGATTGATTATATTCTTTGCAGCCAAAGTTGGAGAAACTCTATACAGTCAGGAAAAAGAAGACCAGGAGCTGACTGTGGCTCAGATTATGAACTCCTTATTGCCAAATTCAGACTTAAATTGAAGAAAGTAGGGAAAGCCAATAGACCATTCATTCAGCCAATGACCTAAATCAAATCCCTTTACAATTATACAGTGGAAGTGAGAAATAGACTAGATCTGATAGTGCCTGATGAACTATGGACAGAGGTTCATGACGTTGTACAGGAGACAGGGTTCAAGACCATCCCCATGGAAAACAAATGCAAAAAAAGCAAAATAATTGTCTGAGGAGGGCTTACAAATAGCTATGAAAAGAAGAGAAGTGAAAAGCAAAGGAGAAAAGGAAAGATGCATCCATTTGAATGCAGAGTTCCAAAGAATAGCAAGGAGGGATAAGAAAGCCTTCCTCAGTGATCAATGCAAAGAAATAGAGGAAAACAACAGAATGGGAAAGACTAGAGATCTCTTCAAGAAAATTAGAGATACCCAGGGAACATTTCATGCAAAGATGGGCTCAATAAAGGACAGAAATGGTATGCCTAACATATTAAGAAGAGGTGGCAAGTATACACAGAAGAACTGTACAAAAAAGATCTTCACAACCCAGATAATCACAATAGTGTGATCACTCACCCAGAGCCAGACATCCTGGAATGTGAAGTCAAGTGGGCCTTAGGAAGCATCACTATGAACAAAGCTAGTGGAAGTGATGGAATTCCAGCTGAGCTATTTCAAATCCTAAAAGATGATGCTGTGAAAGTGCTGCACTCAATCTGCCAGCAAATTTGGAAAACTCAGCAGTGGCCACAGGACTGGAAAAGGTCAGTTTTCATTCCAATCCCAAACAAAGGCAATGCCAAAGAATGCTTAAACTGCTGCCCAATTGTACTCATCTCACACTCTACTAAAGTAATGCTCAAAATTCTCCAAGCCAGGCTTCAACAATACGTGAATCGTACCAGATGTTCAAGCTGGTTTTAGAAAAGGCAGAGGAACCAGAGATCAAATTGCCAACATCCACTGTATCATTGAAAAAACAAGAGTTCCCAAAAAACATCTATTTCTGCTTTATTGACTATGCCAAAGCCTTTGACTGTGTGGATCACAGTAAACTGTGGAAAAATTCTTCAAGAGATGGGAATACCAGACCACCTGACCAGACTCTTTAGAAATCTGTATGCAGGTCAGGAAGCAACAGTTAGAACTGGACATGGAACAACAGACTGGTTCCAAATAGGAAAAGGAGTACGTCAAGGCTGTATATTGTCACCCTGCTTATTTAACTTCTATGCAGAGTACATCATGAGAAACGCTGTACTGGAAGAAACACAAGCTGGAATCAAGATTGCGGGGAGAAATATCAATAACCTCAGATATGCAGATGACACCACTCTTATGGCAGAAAGTGAAGAGGAGCTAAAAAGCCTCTTAATGAAAGTGAAAGAGGAAAGCGAAAAAGTTGGCTTAAAGCTCAACATTCAGAAAACAAAGATCATGGCATCTGGTCCCATCACTTCATGGCAAATAGTTGGGGAAACAGTGAAGATGGTGTCAGGCTTTAGTTTTCTGGGCTCCAAAATCACTGTAGATGGTTTTTGTAGCCATGAAATTAAAAGACGCTTACTCCTTGGAAGGAAAGTTATGACCAACCTAGATAGCATATTCAAAAGCAGAGACATTACTTTGTCAGCAATGGTCCATCTAGTCAAGGCTATGGTTTTTCCAGTGGTCATGTATGCATGTGAGAGTTGGACTATAAAGAAGGCAGAAGAATTGATGCTTTTGAATTGTGGTGTTGGAGAAGACTCTTGAGAGTCCCTTGGACTGGGAGGAGATCCAACCAGTCCATCCTAAAGGAAATCAGTCCTGAAGGTTCATTGGAAGGATTGATGCTGAAGCTGAAACTCCAATACTTTGACCACCTGATTCAAAGAACTGACTCATTGGAAAAGACCCCTATCCTGGGAAAGATTGAAGGCTGGAGAAGGGGATGACAGAGGATGAGATGGTTGGATGGCATCACCGACTCAAGGGACATGAGTTTGAGTGAAATCTGGGAGTTGGTGACGGACAGGTAGGCCTGGCATGCTGCAGTCCATGGGGTCGCAAAGAGTCGGACACAACTGGGCGACTGAACTGAGCTGATTGAAATAATCATGGAAATTCTTATTTCTTCTGAAATCATAGAAGATATGTGAAACACTGAGACACTCTGGCCTTAGGCTTTTTTCAAACATCTGTGGACTCTGCATGCAGGAGCCTTATTTTGAGAGGTGATCTTAAGGAGTGGAAGTGGCAGAGAGGAAAGGTCCAGAGTTGAAAGGCAGAGACACCAATCCAGGGGTAGTTTGTCAAGCTGGGTCATTACAGCGGGAAGATGCAGTTTGGTCCTACCAATGACCCTTAGAGGAGGCATGTGAAATGTGCCTCATCATTGTCCACCCAAGGAATATGTTAGAGGAGTTTTCATCCTCCAGTTCTTGTTCGCTGGGACAAGGGTCACCTCATGGGATATTATCTCCTTTTCTGGTTTGTGCCTGTGTCAAAGGTCAGTGTCCCACGTGGCGGCAGAAGCAGAAAGATCCTGGGGTAGAAGGTAACAGAGATGAGTTGCCATTGAGGATCCATTGTGTGCAGCTGGTTGGCTGGAGTGCACTGGTGGGCATGGAGGACGAAGATGGGGCACAAGAAGTATCTCATCTCGACTTCTTGACACCAAATGCCGTTGCTATTAAGAGTGGTGGAAATACACGGACTGGATTTGCAGCAGATGGGTGTAAATGCTATTTCTAGCATACTTTTTGTTTTGATTTACAAATACTTACTAATCTAAGAAGATAAGACCTGGGAATCTTGCCATGCATTGCCATGTGTGTGGAATACAGTGACTCTTTAGTTTTAACCGACAGGCTTTGCTTTAGTTTCCCCTCAACAGTCTTTCAGAAGTGCCACCTCCTTTGCCAGTAATTAGGGGCCAAGGAGGTGAGACTGTCCAAAGGAAATTATCAGGACTTCTTGGGTGGTCCAGTGGTTAAAACTCATCTTCCAGTGCAGGGGGTTGTGGGAGCTAAGATTCTCACATACCTCCTGGCCAAAAACCAAAACATAAAATGGAAACAATATTGCAACAAGTACAATAAAGACTTTAAAAATGATCCATGCAAAAAAAAGAAAAAAACTTTAAAAAAAGAACACTGTCTTCACTTCAGCCTCCCCATACTACCATCTGATGAGTATGATCAAAGGAGGTCACATCTACAGTGATGTTTGAAATTTTCTTATTCTTTGACATCCTGGAGCTTTTTTATTGCTGTTGTTGTTTTGTTTTTTATTTTTGTTTGCTTTTTTATTTTTATTGTTGTTATTTTATTTTTTATTGTTAGTTCCTAAACTGCGTCTGACTCTGTGATCCTGTGGACTGTAGCATGCTAGACTCCTCTGTCCATGGGATTTACCAGGCAAGAGTACTGGAGTAGGTTGCCATTTCCTTCCCCAGGGGATTGGGTGAGGGGTAGAACATTTAGTCCTGAAGTGGGAACCCTGGTTACCGTGAAAGAGAACTAGAATAATTTTTGCTCAGGTTCTCAGGCAGACCAGCTTTAGGAAAAAACACCAATGGAAGTTGAGTATAGGGAAACTGATTTCCTTACAACTGTCCATAACTGTGTACACCTTAGAAAGTCTGTCTTTTCAGGGATTCTCTGAACTTCATTGAATACTTGATAATGAGACATTACCTGCTTTGCTGTTACTACCTGCCACCTGAATAAAACCCTATGGCTGGGACCTCCCTAGTGATCCAGTAGTCCAGAATCTGCTTTCCAATGCAGGGAATGTGGATTTGATCTCTAGTTGGGAAACTAAAATCCCACATACTACAGGGCAACTAAGCCCCTACACCATTACTGAGCCGGCATTCTAAAGCATGTGCTCCATAAGAAGAGATCCCACGTGGCACAATGAAGACCCAAAACAGCCAAAAAACCAAACAACACCTCCACCCAACCAAACCCTGTGGCCAGTCCCTAGAGGGATGTAGTCCACTGCCAGCAGGGAGCTTTCATGGGGAGCCAAGCAGGGGAGAAGACTTCTGAAACATGAAGGTTATTTTCTTGGCAAATCTCAGCGTTCTGGAATTAGTGAGTGAATGAGGGCAGATATCCTTGTCTTCATGCTTAACAGGATGGCATTTGGATTCTTGCTCAGATTCTTTCTTGGAACTTGTTTCTTAAACAATCACAGGAGGTTATTCACCAAAGTCAATGAAACTGAAATGTTCTTTGTCAGCAGGAGGATATGACTAGATGTGCTCTCATTATATCCATTGGAAGCATTTCCCCTGATCTTCGAAATATATTATTACATTTCGGATGACATTAAGAGATAAGTCTTTAGTCACGGAATTCTAGTAGGAGGGAAAAAAAGTAGTTTGGGTTATTTTCTTTATTATTGTTGTTAAAATGTGAATCATGCCCTTCAGTTTGATGAATTCTCATTGATGCTTCAATGGAAGGGGAAGATGAAATAACATAAATGATAGCTATAATTAATTTTATACTAAGCTTCCTTGATGAAATTAATATTGTCAGATGGAAATGTAATTTAAGCAAAATATGCTTATATGCTCATGTAAGCTGAGTTACACATTTGGACTTTAAGAAAAAAATCACTCTTGCATTTCATAGGACCGCTTACAAAATGATTTAGCTTAATTGTTTGTACAGCTTTCTAGACATTATAGCTCTTTAAAGGCAATAAGGGCACATGAGATGAAAGGGTGAAAGACAAAGGGTCATTTTAAATATGCTTCTATTATTCTGAAAAAAAAAAAATGCAGGACACTTCTAATTCCCAAACTTAGGTTTTAGCATATATGTTAACATACTCTGGCTGCAGTTTTATATTCATCAAAAAGGAAACATTCTAGCAATTTAAAACAATTCAGATCTAAACTGAAATAAATTATATTGGCTTGTTAAGTAAGCTTCAAAACATATTGACCTAAAAGGTCAGCAAATGTTAGTGAAAAATATACAAGTCAATATCCATCACATGCCTGAATTCTTTGTTTTTATGTGACATTTCAAGCAATTTTCGTAACCCGTCAGGAAAGAGTACAAAATAACAAACACCAAGACAGTTCACTGATTTCAGATAAAATCTTACATGATCTCAAAAAACAAATACTCATAAGCGTCATAAACTGACATTGATTACTGTTCTGAACAACAACAACAAAAGTAACATCTGCAACTTGTTTCTTAATATAAAACCAAACATTATGTAACATATGAAAATTTGAAATATCAATTGCTATTTCTTCCTTAAAGAGTCTAATCCCTGTAGACAGTCAATACAGTATTTATTTAATTAGCTGATTACCAGAGTTAAAGGACTCAGACACAGGAACACAGACACCCCAGCTGATAATCTGGTAGAGAGGTGGTTTCCTGGTCAAGGCAGCATTTTTTTCAACACTCACATAGAGGAATACATGATAGTGATCTCTCTTCTTCCTCCAGAATAAATTAAAGCTCTATAGCTCTGTTAAAGATGTGGCATATTTATGAGAATGCAAGGACCTCATGGATGAGGTTGCTAAAGTCTTTGTGATAAATGTCTGGCTGTCAGTCTTGCTTCCGCCACTATACTGTGCTTAACCCCCCAATACAGCAGATTCTAGATTTATCAAGTAGCACTTGGTCCATGGCTATAAAGCACTTGGTGGCCATATAAAGTTAAAGTTAGTTAAGTCGCTCAGTCGTGTCTAACTCTTTGGGACCCCATGGACTGTAGCCCACCAGGCTCCTCTGTCCATGGGATTCTCCAGGCAAGAATACTGGAGTGGGTTGCCATTTCCTTCTCCAGGAGATCTTCCCAACCCAGAAATCAAACCTAGGTCTCCTGCATTGCAGGCAGATGCTTTAACCTCTGAACCACCAGGTGGCCATATAGGCTGGCTGTAAAATCTCAGGCAGCTAGAGACAGTAGGAGGAAGGAAAGAAACTAGCATTTATTGAGTGTCTCCCTTGGATGGGAATAGGGCTTCCCTGATAGCTCAGTTGGTAAAGAATCTACCTTCAATGTGGGGGACCCCGGTTCCATTCCTGGGTCAGGAAGATTCCCTGGAGAAGGGATAGGCTACCCACTCCAGTATTCTTGGGCTTCCCTTGTGGCTCAGCTGGTAAAGTATCTGCCTGCAATGTGGGAGAACTGGGTTCGATCCCTGAGTTGGGAAGATCCTCTGGAGAAGGGAACAGCTACCCAGTTTTGGCCTGGAGAATTCCAGTGAGGTCACAGAGTCATACAGGACCGAGCGACTTTCACTTCACCTGTGTGGGAGACACTGTGTGGCAACTTTCCATGTGTGGCCTTACATTGTTCTTTCAATCACCCTAAGAAATGGATATTATTTCCGTTTTACACATGAGGAAAATAAAGCTCAGACAGATTATACTATGAAAGAGTAGTGAAATTAAAATTTTTAACCCAGGTTTTGTGTTATCTCGCTGATTATTTCTTGCATTTGTGGTTGTAAGGGTTCAACTTCTATATTGTTACCAATTCTTGTCTTCTAACCTTGCGGGATCTCTCCAATTCCTGGTGTTCCAAACCACATTCATTGTTTTCCTTTTTAAAATTTGCTTCTCTTGTATTTTGTGGTCTTGTCTCATCTTGTATCTCTCTTCTATCCCAAGATAGAAATCTTACCCCCCAACCTATCTTTCTTGTCCATCTTCGTCTTGGAAAAAGCAACTAGGTGGAAGCTTATTATAATCTGAAAAGGTTTAGCAATCAAAAATCGTGTTGAATACCAAAGTATTTTAAGTAATTTTGTGTTGACACCTATCCCATGAACTCAACGAGCTGTAATGTAGTTCACCAGAGGCCTTGTTACCCAGGAGGGCCATCTTTGTAGTCAAGCCTCTGGGTAGCACCCCAAGTCTTGAGGCATTTAGAAAAAGACAACCCAAATTCATTAAAGAAATTATTTGAGTGGCCTGAGGCAAACCTGTGTACATGTGTGCTAAGTCGCTTTAGTTGTGTCTGACTCTGCGACAATTTGGACTTCAGACCACCAGGCTCCTCTGTCCATGGGATTTCCCAGACAAGAATACTGGAGTGGGTAGCCATTCCCTTCTCCAGGGGATCTTCCCGACCCAGGGATCAGACTCGTTTGGCAGGCAGATTGTTTACTGCTAAGCCACCGAGGAAGCCCCATTAGAAACCTAGTGGGTTTTAACTTTCTAATCTCTCCAACTAGGAGGAGGCCGGAAGGGCATCCAAGAAGGCCAATCGGCAGTGCCCTCCACACTGCAGGGTACAGCTTCACAGGCATCTTTATACATCTTTGCCTGAAGTACATGTGTAGAATATGCTTTATATATAAAAGTATGTTTAAACATATTTTATTGGAACTTGTCATTAAAATTTTTTTTTTCTTAGAGCTTGTTCTTTATCAGTTTGTGTGGATTTAAACATTATTTTGTTGAACAGTGCCTGGCATGTGTATATAGAGTGTATCTAATTTTTGTTGGAACTAAAACAGCTGCATTCAGTGACATTGTGCAACAGTAACATTCAGCTACATTATGGTGCACGTGTGGGTGATTTTGCAGTACAGATTCATAGAATTCAAAAGCTCTTCATATTTAAAGTTTGTTTAGATATTGTTAAATTGCAAGGGCAAAAATATGGTACCAACATACCTTCGTATGAGTAATTCAGGAAGTTCTTGGTTAGATCATACCTTTGCCAGTACTGGATATTTAGTTTTTGTGACTCTAAAGATTAAAAAATAATAATTTAGTATTTAATTTGAACTTTTGGGTTACAAGTGAAGTTGTCCTTTTTTGTGTTTCCTGGATATTTGTAGTTCTGTAAATTGCTTTTTTCATTTTCTTTGCCTATTTAAAAAATCAAGTCATCTTTCTATTCCTTGAATGAAATTTTGCATATTATAAATAATAATTCTTTGTCTAATGTTGATTTCAAATATTTCTCATAGCCTGTCACTTATCTTGAAACTTTCTTCTATGATATCTTCTCTTAAATATTGTACCAAAAGATGTTTTTATACCATCACATCTATCCATCTTTTTCTTTCTGCATTTTGAATAGTGTTAGTCAGGACTTGCATATCCCAAGATCATTAAAATATCCACCCCTACTTTTTTTTTTTCTTTTTTGTATGTATGTTTCAATAAACCTGTCAAACTCAGGGCTAAGGGCACCGTCCTCCACAAAACTTCCCTCACTTCAGGGGCAAATTTGGGAGTCTCCAGGTCCACCCCCACTTCTGACCAACTAACTACAAACTCAGAGGTTCCCCTGATTTCCCTCAGGTTTGATAATTCAGTAGAAAGACTCACACAACATATGGAAAGGGCTATACTTCTGATTATAGTTTTGTTACAGCAAAAAGCTGCTAATTAGAACCTGCCAAAACAAGAGATATGTAGGTGAAGTCTGGAAGAGGTCCAAAGACAAAGCTTCTGGATGGTATGCTATGATCCAAGACAACAATCGGCATACTGTCAACCAGGAAAGTTCAACCAAGTCCGAGTATCCAAAGTTTTTATTGGGGTTTCATTATGTAGGCATGACTGACTAAACACTGGCCATGGGGTTGAGGGCAATTTCTAACCCCTTCTCCCTTGGGGAGATCAGGGTGATGCGTTTGACACCCAACACTTAATCATTTGGTTGGTCTTTCTGATGTGGCCAGTCCCCATCTTGACTTATCTACTTAGCATAAACTATCCACCATGAGTTACCTTGTTAGCATAATCTCTCAGTTATGGTCTGAGGGGCTCATGAGGAGTAACAGGGATACTCCAATCACTGAGAAAATTCTAAGGGCTTCAAGGTACCTCCCAGGAGCTGAGGCAAAGACCTCTCTTTGGGTAAAGTATGTTCTTTACTAAGTGTGTGCATGCTGAGTCACTTCAGTCATGTCAGACTCTTTGCAACTCTATGGACTGTAGCCTGCCAGGCTCCTCTGTCCATGGGGATTCTCCAGGCAAGAATACTGGAGTGAGTTGCCATTTTCTCCTCCAGGGGATCTTTCTGACTCAGGGATTGAACCTGCATCTTTTATGTCTCCTGCATTGGCAGGTGGGTTCTTTAATCATTAGCACCACCTGGGAAGCCCTATTCTTTACTACACAGATATTTTATAATTTAAAAAATTAATTAAAATTTTTTGGAATTATATTTTTATGACTGGCACCTTCCTAACTGGTCCCATACAATTTCCATAAACTGATCACATTAAAAAATATATATACATACACACATACATAGTGTGTTAATCATTCAGTAGTGTCCTACTCTTTGGGACCCCATGGATTATAGCCTGCTAGGCACCTCTGTCCATGGACTTCTCCAGCAAGAATACTGGAGTGGGTTTCCATTTCCTTCTTCAGGGGATCTTCCAGACGCAGGGATCTTCCAGAACCTGGGTCTCCTGCAATGCAGGCAGATTCTTCATCATCTGAGCCACCAAAGAATTCAACTTTTCCAAATGAGTAGCTAGTTGTCTCAATATCACTTGAGTATTATACCCTTCCAGTAATTTTGAATAGTATGTTTATCATATTCTATATTTTCATATATATATGGCTTTGTTTCTGGATATCTATTCTGGTTCATTCATATTTTTCTACATCTCTTCCAATATTGTCCTATGCAAATTACAACTTTACAGTATTTTTTCCATAGTAAGCTTTGAAAGAGTTGGACACAACTGAGCAACTGAACTGAACTGAAGCTTTGAAAGCTAGTAGGTCAAATTCCACTTATTGTTTTTTTTCCAAGGTAGCTTGGCTTTTCTTATATATTTTCTTTTCCAGAAAAAATTTAAAATTTTGTCAGATGCCACAAATAAATCTTAAGGGAATTTTAACAGATTTTATTGATTTTATGAATTGTTTTAAGGAAGCTTGTATCATTAGAATTTGGAAATTTCTCACTCTATTTAAAAAAATATCCTCCAGTAAAGTTTTAATTTCTGTCTATATTTCTCACGTGCTTTAAAGATAAATTCTAGGCATTTTGCTTCTTTGTGAAAGGATTATTTTTCTGTTCTTGTTTCTGATTATTATCTGCATAATTCTATTTCTAGCAAATGGTAAGTTTTAATTAGGACTAAGTACTTAATTTACAAAGTGTTTTTGGGATTTAGCAAGGTCATTTTATGTAGCTTCATTTGTAATATGTTATTATAGTGAATGACATGAATACATTTCCTTATATTAAATCATTTTTCTATTCTGTGGTTAAACATAGTTGAATCATAAATAGTGCTCTTTAATGAATGGCAGAAGTTAATTTGCTAAAGTTTTAGTTAGGATTTTCATAAGTAATTTTGATCAGGATTTTTTGGTATTCTTGTTCACCTGGAATGGGCATCAGAATTATACTATCCTCACAGGGTGAGGTTGGATAGCTTCCTATAGTTTTCTATGCTTTAAATAAATTTAAATAATATAATAACTATGCTTTTTTTAATTGATAGAAGTGACCTGTAAAGCTACCCAAGACTTCAGTATTTTGCAAGAATAGAAATTGAGGGAGCACTCTCTTGTGTCCCTTCTTATAAGGACACTAATCCTGTTGGATCAGGACCCCACCCTTTACAATTTCATTTAACTTTGATTATTTCCTTAGAGGTCTCATCCCCAAATATAGCCACACTGGAAGTTGGTGCCTCAACATATGAATTGTGCGAGGACACAAGCATTTAATCCATATCAGTTATCTACGGCCATGTGTCAAATCAGGTTCACTGATGGTCCATGTTATACAGTTTTATTGGAGCCCAAGAATACTCATTTGTTTATGTATTGTTTTGGCTACTTTCACACTACGATGGCAAAACTGAGTATCTGCAACAGAAACCTTACAAACCACAAAGCCTTAAGTATTTACTATCTGGTCCTATACCGAAAAAAATTTGCTGAATCCTGCGCTTAGCTTGGCACGTGCCTTACTTCTTCTGAGACTAAACTGTTATTCTTCTGAACTCCTGTGGTGTTTATTTTCTGACCTAGGCGTTCAACTCTTCTAATTCATGATCACATGGGCTTCCCTGGTGACTCAGTGGTAAAGAATCCACCTGCCAACACAGGAAATGCAGGTTCGATCCCTGAGCCGGGAAGATCCCTCCTGAGAACTGGAGGAAGAGAAAGAGAGACTGTTGTTGATTGTGTTTGAACCCTGGAGCTTTGAGTTTATGTTGACTCAGGGACTAAGGGCCCCCATATGGGGCCTCCACAAGGATGGGAAACCTGCTTGGAGAGAGAAAGATGAAGATGCTAAGGCATGTTGAAGAAATAATAATGGTACTGAGAGATGGTAAAGAAGGTGCTGAGATAACATGGGAGAAAGAGACAGAAATGGAAAGAGACCGGTGAGAAGAGAAGACTTCCCAGAAAGATTAAGACTCACCTTTGTGCCTCATATTTCACTTCTCATCTCCTGTCCCCATAAGTCACATATTTGAGTCTGGTACCAATCTCAAATAACAAGTATCACCTCTGCCCTCTAGAACCTCATAATATTGGGTTGACCAAAGAGTTTGTTCAGGTTTTTTAAATAAAATGTAACAGAAAAAAGCTGAACATTTTTTTTTGGCCAACGTGATAGAAATGAAACAGCAAACAGATGAATTGTTGTTTGTTGTTTAGTTGTCAAGTTGTGTATAACTCTTCGTGATCCCATGGACTGCAGCATAGCAGGCTTCCCTGTCCCTCACCATCTCTTGGAGTTTTCCCAAGTTCATATCCATTGAGTTGGTGATGCCATCCAAACATCTCATCCTCTGTCACCCTCTTCTCCTCCTGTCTTCAGTCTTTCCCAGCATTAGGGTCTTTTCCAATGAATCTGCTATTCACATCAGGTGGCCAAAGTATTGGAGCTTCAGCATCAGTCCTTCCAAAGAGTATTCAGGGTTGATTTCCTTTAAGACTGACTGGTTTGATCTCCTTGCTTTTTTTAAGTTGAGGCCTTAAATGCAGAACAGTAAGTACAGATATGGCATAACAATACATTGGACATAATATTCTTTTTTACTTGCAGCCCTTAGAAAGTGTGAGATTTTCCTGCGTTCTGCAGATAAGCTCCTCTTACTTTCGTGATCCAGCATCAGAGAATTTATGTTCCATGTAACGAGAAGAGCCTCGACTACAATATGTCAACTAACCGGAGACATTTTCCGAAGCTTGGCAGAACAGACTCATCAGGAATCCAGATCCCCAAGGAGTAGAATCAGAGTTCATAGTGACCCTGTTCATTTGGAGGAGAGATTGGAAACAGACTCGAATGATAGTGTTCATATGGAGGAGAAATAAGAGACAACCTTTCAAAACAACAAGAAGCCAAAAGCCAGGCTATGTGAAATGTGGCAGAAAAGGCATTAATGGTGGAATAGAAGCTGGATCTGGGTCAATCAAAAAGTGGGATGGTCAAAAAGTAAAATTAGTTCAGTGTTAAACACAAGCAGAGGATACTGATATTGGAGAAAATGTTTCTTTTGTACTTAATACCATAAAATTCAAACCAATAAAATGTAGTCCAGAGCATGTTTGCTAATGGCAGCCTGCTTAAAAAAATATGATTTCTGTTTTCCAGTCTTACAGGCTAAATGTGGCAACATTCAGATTAGCTTCCACATAAAGAAGACCTCAAGCATTTCATGTAGAAGGTTAAATACAAATAAAACGTCGTAACACTTTGGAAAAAATGTTCTACTAATTTTTAAACTTACCTTCAGTTCTTGTTTTTCATGACAGCCAAGCCAACTCTGGAGATGGAGCTGGGTTCAGAATTTGGCTGCATTCTCACCTGCTGGAAGCCCGTGGATGAGACATTTAGCAACTTTGATTCTTAGTTTCTTCCTATTCTTTTTTAAACTTTTTATTTTATATTGGAGTATAGCTGATTAACAGTATTGTGATAGTTTCAGGTGCACAGCAAGGGCCTCAGCCATAGGTACACATGTATCCATTCTCCCCCAAACTCCCCTCCCATCCAGGCTGTCACATAACATTGAGCAGAGTTCCCTGTGCTATACAGTAGGTCCTTGTTGGTTATCCATTTTAAATACAGCAGCATGTACATGTCCATCCCAAACTCCCTAACTATCCTTTACCCCCATCCTTGATTCTCAGTTTCTTGATTTGAAAACTCAGGGATAATCACCGCCCTGCAAGACTGCTGCTTTCAACCAGGCTTGAGAGATTCCATTTGCCAAAGTTACTGCCATACTTACTCTTTGGCTCACTTTCCTCATCTCTGGGAGCCTCTTTGTGCTTTAGGGTTTGTGATCACCTGGGGAAAGATTGTTACTTACAAAAGTACTTCAGAGTTTGTGGTTGAAAAATACAAAATGAAATGTTAAAGGAACCAGGAGAAAAATATGCACTGTGATGGTAAAACTTGATAAGTTCACCATGTGTTCTGGGACAGGTCTCTTAACCTCTTTGGGCTCCAGTTTCTTTGTATCCTGGCTTCCCAGGTATCTCTAGTGGCAAAGAATCTGCCTGCCAATGCAGGGAACATAAGAGACACAGGTTCGATCTCTGGGTTGGGAAGATCCCCTGGAGGAGGGCATGGCAACTCTCTCCAGTATTCTTGCCTGCAGAATCCCATTGACAGAGGAGACTGGTGGGCCACAGTTGGGGGTATTGGGGAGAGAGGGGTGCAAAAGGGACCCTAGTTGTTTGAGATTTTTTTTTTAATTTTTTATATTTTTTGGATATAGTTTCTAACATCACTACCAGGTCTAACAGTTGATGATTCTTTAGAGAAGAATGCTCTTAGGACCAAGAGCATGTTTAATTTTTCCTTGACACTGAGGACTCTTGAAGAAAAGAACAATGGCCAGCTTTAATATATTTCCCCTGAGGAGTGGATTAGGGGAAACAGACTGAACAAAACCACTTTTGATTTAGGTTAGAGATAAGGAAGAATTTCCAGACTGTGAGAATTGTTTATTGTTGTGAATTAACCAGGGAGGTTGGGACATTCCAGCAGGATGGAGTCCTTTCTTTTTTTTTGCTTAGTGCATGCTCATTTTAATACATTTTCATAGAATAAGATAATACTGTGACTAATGTTTTGTGAACTGTTTTATATTAACGAAGTCTGAACGATATCCATGTCAACAGATATATTTGGTAACTGACATACGACATTTGATTCTTCTATATTTTTATCTAAGTTGTATACATAATAAGAAAACAAACACACGTAAGTCTGCCAACCGACATTAAAAAATGCTTGGGGCATTACCAATATTACTGACATTAGTTATATGTTCATACACAATTCCTCTCCTTAATTTTTCTAGCAGGATGGATTTCTATCTCTTTCTGGGGGGCATAGGATTCTGGATGTGAAGACTAGGTTTCCAGGGAGAGTGGGGGAAATGTGGGGTGGGGAGACAGATGAAGAAATTAATGACCTTTCTCTGCCAGCTGACTTGTAGTCCTGAGCTTCATGAGTTAATGCTCTTTGGAGTGTAAGGCAAGCTTGGTGATGATCAGTGAGTCATCGAAATTCTCAAGGTGCTTTGTATTGGGGCTCAACTAAACAATTAAGGAAGGGATTGATTAGCACACAAGTGTTTCCCAAGTGGCTCAGTGGGAAAGAACCTGTCTGCCAATGCAGGAGACCCAGGTTTGTCCCTGGGTGGAGAAGATCCCCTGGAGAAGGAAACAGCAGCCCACCCCAGTATTCTTGCTTGGGAAATCCCATGGACAGAGGAGCCTGTCAGGCTACAGTCCATGAGGTTGCAAAGAGTCAGACACAACTTAGCAACTAAACAGCAATTAGCACACAGCAAAGAACAAGCCTAAGCACCACAGTGGGGCTTCCCCGGTTGCTCAGTTGGTAAAGAATCCACCTGCAATGAATGAGACCACAGTTCAATGCCAGGGTCAGGAAGATCCCCTGGAGAAGGCAATGGCAGCCCACTCCAGTATTCTTGCCCGAGAACTCCCAGGGACAGAGGAGCCTGGCAGGCTACAGTCCACGGGATCACACGAGTCGGATGTAATTTACCGACTAAACCACCACACCACCAAGTATCACAATAAGCAGTTTGTTGGTACCATTGAGGTTAAGAGGGTGCTAAAATTCTGGAGAATGGTAATATTCTAAAAGTGGTCAGTCTAGGGGCTAACCAAATGAAACATCCTCCTCCCCTCCAAGTTCCACTGTAGAGCAAGCAAAGCATCTGGCGTGGTGACGCCACGGGCAGAACATCTCTGTGCTGACAGGGAGGGCCACGAGATGCTGTGAGCATCACAGGTTGGGCCGCCAGCTCTTTGAGAAAGGATGCCCCATCCCTTCGTGATGATGG
Source organism: Cephalophus harveyi (assembly GCA_006410635.1). Taxonomy (NCBI): domain Eukaryota; kingdom Metazoa; phylum Chordata; class Mammalia; order Artiodactyla; family Bovidae; genus Cephalophus; species Cephalophus harveyi. The sequence continues at coordinate 55,919 of SJYT01081740.1, forward strand.
CAATTTTGTCAGCTGTCTTTGGACCGGATAACCACATTGATGTTGCTCTTCCGATCTTTGCTGATTATTTTATTTAAATTTTAATTCCTACTGTCTCTGAGTTCAGATTCTCTGTATTCAGCCTCATTGTCTGAACTTGAGTTGTTGTTGTTGTTGTTTTTTTTTGCTGTCGTTTGTATGTTTTTTGCAGGATGGGATTTTTACAGAAAAGATTTCATTACATCTCAGGAATTTTTCTACTTACCTACTGTGGTTTATTATTTTGTTTGCATTCATTTCCAGCCATCCTGATTTCTGCTTGAAAATACTGTCGCCCCACTAGGGGGCCACGAGTGCCATTGTCTGGGTCTGCTGTAGACTGCTTTCCCAGCAGAGTTCTAGAAAGTTAAAACTGACACACACTTTATGAAGGAAAGAGCATGGCTCTGACCGTACTGAGATGCAGATCTCTTTGTTCTGATTTGGGAACAATTGTATGGTCAGAAAAAAGAAGGAAAAAAAAAAAACTCAAGCTTGCGGTTTTAAATGTTGCTGGATATTTGAGAATCCAGTTTTCTTTAGGAAGCAGAAAGGAAATTTCAGGAAAAGACAATTTGTTTAGGTAGCATATGGCCTTGAGAGACTGAGGTAAGTTGCTCAGGGCTTTTTGGATTGGCTCATATGAATTTCTCCCTGTGTTTCAATTCGTCTGATCCATTACTGACAGATCAAGTTTCCAAAAAATGATGCTGTCATCACATCATCATGGCCTGTCTCAGGAATCACCAACAATTCACATTATCTAGACCCGAACTTCCAACCTTTCAGAGTAATAAGGACTCCTTTTAATCCAGAGATACACATATAAAAGAACAGCCACGTGATATTTTTAAATACAATTTACTACACTTTTTAATGAATTTGTATTTAAATATTCACAACAGAATCAATGTATTTTAAAAAATAGTACAAGTGGAAGAAGATATTTATTCCATCAGCTTATGATGATTGGCTCATCTCTGGATTCCCGAACCTTTTGAAATAACTCCAGGATGTGCTATGAGCCTTGGGTCCCAAGTATGAGTCTGGTAGGCTCTACGCTAAGCACTGTCGCGACACTTCCTCAGGCAGGTTCTCTGATTCCATCCACTCTTCTAGGCAGGAAGCCTTTCTGGGTGTGTTTGTCCTCCTGTAACCCCCTGGACCATTCTCCCTGACTTCCGTATTTCTAAACACTCCCTTTTCATTGATACTTTCCTTGCAGCTCCAATATACTCCCATATCAAGTTATTTACAATATCCTCCCTCATCCTAAATATCCTGCCCAATTCCTAGCACCCAGGCTCTGACTCCTTCCCTCAGGACCATGCTCCTCTCTAGACCAATAAATGCCCATGTGTTGAATTCTCAAGCACACTTCAGCCTCCTAGTTCCAGCTCTACTTTAGTTATTGATTTGCACTTGTTATCTCCCATTATATGATTTAGATATTACACGTAATCCTTATAATATTTTTATAATAGATGTAACAGATAAGAACTGTGTTAATGACAGAAGCTGAAAATAAAGACTCAAGCAAACTAACAAAAAGCTTTCATGGCGATATCATTTGTAAGAGTAGTAAAATAAAATGAAATGGAGCTCACTTGCTTTGTGGCTCCCCCCTGTTCTCTACCTGGTGTTTGTGGGTAACTTTCTCTACATGCAGTTCCTACACCTTATGTTAATCTGTGCTTTTGCATTTTGTCTTCAGGAATCCAAAAAGGACCATCCTGGGAAAACAAAAACTGCTTACAATCTACCAATTATTATATATATATTTTTGATGTGGATCATTTTAAAAACCTTTATTGAGTTTGCTTCAACATTGCTTCTGTTTTATGCTCTGGTTTTTGGGCCTCGAGGCATGTGGCATCTTATAGCCTGAACCAGGGACTGAACGCCACTCCCCCGCCTCCCCACCAGCCACCTCCTGCACTAGAAGGTGATATCTTAACCACTGGGAATGTCTTAACTTCCCCGGGCTACCAGGGAAGTCTCACACGCTATTAATTATTAAAGAATAGCCTTTTCAATGCTCAAAAGTATATTTCTTATAATGCCATTTCATTTTGGCAAAAGGAAAACAACAAAAAAGTGATTGTCACCTGCATGCAGGCTAAGTTGCTTTAGTCGTGTCCAGCTCTTTGTGACCCCATGGACTGTAGTCTGCCCATGGACTGTATAGCCTGCCAGTCTCCTCTGTCCATGGGATTCTCCAAGCAAGAACACTGCAGTGGATTGCCATGCCCTCCTCCAGGGGATCTTCCTGACCCGTGGATTGAACCCACATCTCTTGTGTCTCCTGCATTGGCAGGTTCTTTACCACTAGGGCCACCTGGGAAACCCCCCATTGTCATTTAGGGGGTGATAATAGGCAGGCTAAACACTATCTCCCTGATTATGCTAAAAATGTCAAACATATGATTCCAGTTCTTTTGGGAAAACTCTTAAATTGCGTCTGCTGTCAAAGCAGAAAGGATAGGAAAATCTTCTAAGCTGAAAAAATCCTCCACAGGCCTGTTCAAATCTAACAGTGAAGGGAAATTACAACAAAATGCTGGTGAGATTTTGTCAGAAGTTGAATGTTACCTTATCTGTGAGCCACAAGCTATGAGCAATTTGAAAGATAAAGCAACCACCTACCCACTAAAATAAATATGTGATCTAAGCACTAATCAAAAAATGTGGGGAAAAAATATAGCTAGTCAATCTTGTATTAGGCTCTTGATATATTGAACTAAAGTTGAAAAAAATAATTAAAATATAGTTGAGTATTCCATCCACCTATGGGTTCAGGAGCTAGTCATGTACAGATGTGACAGTTGGACCATAAAGAAGGCTGAGCACCAGATAATTGACGCTGTCAAATTGTGATGCTGGAGAAGGCTCTTGAGGGTCCCTTGGACTGCAAGGAGATCAAACCAGTCAATCTGAAAGGACTGATTAGTCCTGAATATTCATTGGAAGGACTAATGCTGAAGCTGAAGCTTCAATACTTGGGCTACCTGATGTGAAGAGCCGACTGATTGGAAAAATCCCTGATGCTGGGAAAGATTGAAGGCAGGAGGAGAAGGGGATGACAGAGGATGAGCTGGTTGGATGCCATCATCGACTCAATGGACATGAGCTTGAGAAAGCTCCGGGAGATGGTGAAGGAAGGGAAACCTGACTTGCTGCAGTCCACGGGATCGCAGAGTCGGATATGACTTAGTGACTGAACAACAGCAATGGGTTCAGGGGTGGATTTGAGAACCAGGTTAGGTCCATGAGAGTCACGCCGGGGCTCTTGCTGGAGCCAGTGGAGAAGAGGAGTTTTGTACTGTCACTTTTGGCACTGCTCACTGGAGATTCCTGGGTCCAACCCAGGTGGAGATCAGGCCTGACAGTGATGCACACACAGAATAAAGAGAGAGGGAAATGCAGAGATAAAGAGAGGGGAGATATTGACCTTGTTAAGCCAGTTGAACTCTGATTTCTCCATTACATGAGGCAATGAATTCTCTTTGTGCTCTAGTGAATTTGCATTGTGCTTCTAGATAATAAGAAGGGTTATAAGTTATACATTGTGTCTTATGATTTCAGCTCTTTTTATAAAAATTTATAACATTTTTATTGGTATGCAAAATGTTCAGTTTTTCAAGGAGAAGACAAAACGTAATGGTAATATTTAACTGTGGATTCCAATGTAACTTTGGAAGAATGAAGTAGCTTCAATTTCTCCAACTGATTCTGGTGAGAGAATTCGCCTCTACCCTATTCTTAAGTGGCTTTCTGTTGTAAGAATTACGTGATTGATTTTCTCTGTTCCGTTATGGGAACAGATAGATTAGATTGTAAGCATCCTGAGGATAGAGACTATATTTTCACCTTGGTATCTCTGCTGCTGCTGCTGCTTAGCCACTCACTCATGTTTGACTCTTTGCAACTCTATGGTCTGTAGCCTGCCAGGCTCCTCTGCCCATGGGATTCACCAGGCAAGAACACTGGAGTGGGTAGCCATGCCCTCCTCCAGGGAATCTTCACAACACAGGGACTGAACCCAAGTCTCCTGCATTGCAGGCAGTTTCTTTACCACCGAGCCACTAGGGAAGACCCTTGTATCTCTAGTAACCACTAAAAATAATATTGATAATGCCTAACACTTGTTCAGTGTTTACCGTGAGTGCCAGAAATAGGTTAATATGTTTTATGTATTTAATTCTCACAATAAACCTAGGAGAGGGGTACCACTGTATGCATGGAAAAATATACCCATGTTTGTAACTCATCAGTGGTGGAGCTGGGATACAGGCTCACACCGTCTCTTAAACAGTGCTTTTTCTGACTTAGAGTTGGGCTCAATAAATACTTGTTAAGTGAAAGAATAAATAGCTCTGACACTTCCATGGGAAACTTCTATGGTACCCATTGTACATTTGGGGAAACAGAGTCAGAATCAGGAGTAACTAAAGCCTGCATCTCTTAACTCCCACTGGGGCACTTCTTCCTTTATACAGTGCTTACCTTTGGGTCAAAAATATAGGTAAGTATTTTTTAAGTTCCAGGTAAGATTTTGGGTTTATCAGCATAATTAACATTTTCACAAAAGACCATCTTCTACATTTAAAACACTATCTTCTTATGTAATAAACAAAAAGTGAAAATAACAATGAGAAAACCATGTAAAATACAAAAAGTTCTAAGCATTTCCCCCAAAGAATGAAGGAGAGAATGAATACGGTTGCAGGGTGACCAGTTCTCCATAAATAAAGCACGTAGTGGCATTACTTACCTTGCTATATATCAGGTTAATAACTTGAAAACAAGCTAAACTGAATATCAACTGTTTCTTTTATTTGTAATTTAGAAAGCCTAGAATAAGGGGCTCTGAGACAAAGACAGGCCATGTTCTCCATGAAAGATTCCTGGAAACTGAAAAATAAGGTCTTTTAACATTTTGTGATATAACTGTTTTTCTTGGCTTAAGCGTAGGTTTTAAAAAATGGTGCTCATTGTTTTGCTTCTCGTTCTTTTATGCATGGACAACCGTGCTGATGATGCATTCAGTTTAAGAGAATTTTCCAATTGAAAAAGTGCTGTGGAGAAGTTTAAGCGCCATGAATCACCCAAACCTCATCTAAGTCTCGTGGAGGCAGAGGCTGTGAAAGGCAGTCACAGACGGAAGACGTATTGTCGCTGTGCTGCTTGATTCAACTAAATAGAAAAATATTTTGTAAAGACATGAGAATTTCAGGCATCTGACAGAGTGGTAAGGATAAATGTCACATGCTGTCAGAAAGGCAAAAATGAGTGACCTGCCGCTCACCCTCCCTCCTCCTCTCGTTAGTCATACAAGGGAGAAGATCTGGAATCCCAGTCTCTTTTCTACATAAGACACAAGCCCATAGTCTATTATTTACATTTAGGAAAGCACTAGAAATGTGATCCGGCATTGCCCCCTCTAATTATTTCCTGATGGTTTTTGGACATTTAAATTATTTGATCAGGTGATAAGTCAATACATTTTTCCAGGGTGAAGGAAATAGATAATAATAATAATAGCACAAGCAGCAACAAATGGCTTCTGTTCAGCAGGATTGGCTGTCTCTGTCCTCATCTGCCCAGAGAAGAGCAAGAACTTAGAGAGTAGACCTTTCCCATTTGCCGGCCCTGTAGACTGGTATTTAACTCTGAGGAGAATGCACATTTTACTCTTTCTTTATTGTTGTTTGTTGCTAAGTCGTGTCAAACTCTTTGCGACCCCATGGACTACAGCACGCCAGGTTTACCTGTCCTTCACCATTTCCTGAAGTTTGCTCAAACACATGTCCATTCAGTCGGTGATGCATCCAACCATCTCATCCTCTGTCACCCTGTTCTCCTCCTCCTGGCCTCAGTCTTTCCCAGTAACAGGGTCTTTCCTCATGACTCATAACTAATATGTCTTAATTATTAAGACATAGTAAATGCGTCTGATGCCTGGGTCCTCTTCTCAATTTTACTAGCCCTTAATCTTTCCTTTGAAAACATTATCATGAGGCTTTGAGGTCTTTCCCTTCTCATGTCTCTGAGTCCTATACCTCCATCGAATGAGAATTCTCAGCCCAGGAAACTATCTAAAGGGTGTGATGACCTCATGAGTTTGCATCTCTCAATGGAAAGTTATACAGTGAACAGTTTGTTTCTGGTCTGTCTAATGTTTTCTGTATCCACTCCGTTCCCAGAAAAAGGAAAAATCTGGACAATGTAATCTGTTATGCATGTGACTTGGGGACAGATTTGCAGTCATTTTCTTTTATACCACACTCCCCCCACCTCCGACGCTTTAAGCACAGTGTCCAGGGGGATACTTTTGCAAAATGCCCAGTGCATTCTCCAGAATTTGGAAGGTATTTCTCTGAAGGTGTGTGTGTGTGTGTATACAGGGCTATTCTGAGTACCAGATTGCTGGGCAGGCTGAACTCTAGGCTTTAAAAAGCTCTATGTTCAATATAGCCTTATCTCTTTAAAGCCACTACACTTTGGTAGCACTTTGGGCTGAGTAGCCAATGGAGCAGTTAGCAATCAGAGACTATCACTCTTTGTCTTCCTCAGTCTGACAAATACCAGCTTCATCTTTTTTGTTTCATTTATTCCACGAGGTTTCTCATTTGCCATTAACGGCTATATTGTTCTTATCATCCCTTAATTCATAGCAAGTAATCTCATTGTTTCCAAAAGACAAATAAAAATAGCATTACTTTAAAGGATACAGAAAAACACAAATATCATATGATATCACTTATATGTGGGGAAAAAAATGGTACAAATTATTCACAGAACAGAAATAGAGGCACAGACATAGAAAACAAATTTATAGGTACCAGAGGGGAAAGCAGTAGGAAAGGATAAACTGGGAGATTGAGATTTAGGTATAAACACTACTATATATAAAACAGACAACTGATAAGGACCTACTGTATAGCACAGGAACTCTACTCAACACTCTGTAATGACACATGGAAAAATAATCTAAAAAAGAATGGATATATGTATACGTATAACTGATTTACTTTGTTGTACACTTGAAACTAACACAACGTTGTAAATCAACTATATTCCAATAAACTTTTTTTTTTTAAGGATGAAGTAGGAACTGGAAGTTCCAATCCAAATTGTGCTTGTTATAGACATTCACCGGCCAGGTCACTGTGCCCTCAAGTCTACTTGGGTACCTTGGCTCCCTATTCTTACCTGGGTTCATTGTTAGAACAAGTGTAAAGTCTAAAGTCTAAAGAGCCTGTTGATGAGGGTGAAAGAGGAGAATGAAAAAGCTGGCTTAAAACTCAACATTCAAAAAACTAAGACCATGGCATTTGGTCCCATCACTTCATGGCAAATAGATGGGGAAAAAATGGAAACAGTGGTAGGTTTTATTTTCTTCCTCTCCAAAATTACTGTGGATGGTGACTGCAGACATGAAATTAAAAGACACTTGCTCCTTGGAAGAAAAGCTATGACAAACCTAGACAGCATATTAAAAAGCAGAGACATCGCTTTGCTGACAAAGGCTCGTATGGTCAAAGATATGGTTTTTTCAGTAGTCCTGTACGGATGTGAGAGTTGGACCATAAAGAAGGTTGAGCACCAAAGAACTGATGCTTTTGAACTGTTGTGTTGGAGAAGACTCCTGAGAGTCCCTTGGACAGCAAGGAGATCAAACTAGTTAATCCTAAAGGAGTTCAACCCTGAATACTGGAAGAACTGATGCTGAAGCTGAAGCTCCAATACTTTGATCACCTGATGTGAAGAGCTGACTCACTGGAAAAGATGCTGATGCTGGGAAAGATCGAGGGCAAGTGAAGAAGGGTATGATAGAAGATGAAATAGTTGGATGGCATCAATGACTCAATGGACATGAGTTTGAGCAAACTCCAGGAGATTGTGGAGGACAGGGAAGCCTGGCATGCTGCAGTCCATGGGGTCACAAAGAGTCAGAAACAACTTAGTGACTGAACAAGGCCTAACGAGATCTAAACGTGAGCCAATAAACCCCTAATTGAGGAGTGATTGTGAGCTGTGGTTGTACGTGCCTGCTTAGGCTGTGGTTACAGGCAATAAAAATGATGAGATTGCATAAGTTCTCTGCTGATTCTCTTGACATTTCATTTTCTGAAATGTGTCTTCAGCATGGTAGTATGGCTTGTGCTACATACCGATATGCAGATGTCCTCTAACTTGCAAGCCCAATTTTCCTTTGCTAATGAACAAATCATGACTCTTTCTAGAGTGTGTTACTGTTGTGTCCCAACTGTGAAATGATTTAAGTAGTGATGATTGGTTACACATCATGAAACTTACTCAGTTTCATGTATATCAACTTTGTGTCCCCAGAGAAACAAAATTTCCTTTCCTTTCCTGTTCCTGTTGTCTAGACTTGGGAATATAGCCTGTGCTTTCAGTTCAGTCCAGTTCAGTTCAGTTCAGTTCAGTCGCTCAGTCGTGTCCGACTCTTTGCGACCCCATGAATCGCGGCATGCCAGGCCTCCCTGTCCATCACCATCTCTCGGAGTTCACTCAGACTCACGTCCATCGAGTCCGTGATGCCATCCAGCCATCTCATCCTCGGTTGTGTCCTTCTCCTCCTGCCCCCAATCCCTCCCAGCATCAGAGTCTTTTCCAATCAGTCAACTCTTTGCATGAGGTGGCCCAAGTACTGGAGTTTCAGCTTTAGCATCATTCCTTCCAAAGAAATCCCAGGGCTCTTCTCCTTCAGAATGGACTGGTTGGATCTCCTTGCAGTCCAAGGGACTCTCAAGAGTCTTCTCCAACACCACAGTTCAAAAGCATCAATTCTTTGGCGCTCAGCCTTCTTCACAGTCCAACTCTCACATCCATACATGACCACAGGAAAAACCATAGCCTTGACTAGACGGACCTTAGTCGGCAAAGTAATGTCTCTGCTTTTGAAAATGCTATCTAGGTTGGACTTAACTTTTCTTCCAAGGAGTAAGCGTCTTCTAATTTCATGGCTACAGTCACCATCAGCAGTGATTTTGGAGTCCAAAAATATAAAGTCTGACACTGTTTCCACTGTTTCCCCATCTATTTCCCATGAAGTGATGGACCAGATGCCATGATCTTCGTTTTCTGAATGTTGAGCTTTA
>SJYT01081740.1:65183-129948 GCA_006410635.1 Cephalophus harveyi
GAATGATTGAGCTTTAAGCCAACTTTTTCACTCTCCTCTTTCACTTTCATCAAGAGGCTTTTTAGCTCCTCTTCACTTTCTGCCATAAGGGTGGTGTCATCTGCATATCTGAGGTTATTGATATTTCTCCTGGCAATCTTGATTCCAGCTTGTGTTTCTTCCAGCCCAGCGTTTTTCATGATGTACTCTGCATAGAAGTTAAATAAGCAGGGTGACAATATACAGCCTTGACGTACTCCTTTTCCTATTTGGAACCAGTCTGTTGTTCCATGTCCAGTTCTAACTGTTGCTTCCTAACCTGCATACAGATTTCTCAAGAGACAGGTTAGGTGATCTGGTATTCCCATCTTTTTCAAGCCTGTGCTTGTTAGCTCCTTATTGAACAATGGGATGCTTCTAAGTTGCTGTTTGTGCAACCAAGACACACACATTTTCCTTTGAGGATTTTTTTTTTCCACAATAATCTAGATTAATGGATTATGAAATTGAGGGTCAAGACTGATGTAATAAAAAGGGGGAGAAGCAAAAAGAAGCAAGAGAACCACAACTTACCTGAAAAGTTGTGAGGTAATAGGAAGAGCAAGTTGTATCAAAGGGTCTGGTTCAACTCGCAGTGATGCCATTGGCAGGCTGTGAAGCATGGTCAAGTTGCTTCTTTAAGGCTCTAAATTCTTCACTCAGAAATAGGTATCATATCAGTCCTTATCTCAGTGTGAATTGTAAATGCAAAGCGAATGAAATAACACCCATGGAAATACTTCATAAAATGCACAGTCCAGATGAGGTGGCTATTATGATGGATATTATTAGAATGCTTTGAGTCTGATTTGTTATTTGACTCTCATCAGGTCCTGAGCGAGATCCTTTGTGTTTCTGATGAGAACTTGGAAGAATTCAAGGCAACTTCCAGTTATAATTTTCCCATTCCTCCTCTTTAGTATCTATTCCCTCTCCTTTCTATCCCATCTGTGAGAAACTGACACTCACATGAGCCTGTTTGTTTTCTTTGACAAAAGGTGAACTATGTGTTATTAATAACACGAATAAGCACAGTTGGCTCCTTTTATTCCCAACAGTTGTGTCTTATAAAGTTGCCAAGAACACTGAATTAATGAATACTCCATTGCTCCTAGGGGAAATATGGTGTTAGCTTCTTGTGAGCCTCTGGTCACATTTTTGTCAACCCATTAATACATAACCTTGTTTTATATGTGCCTTTTGTTAGATGCCTTATTTAACATATAGTTGGTTCATTACCATTGAACTCATGGCCAATAACATTTTGACTCATCTCTGAACAAAGCTTCTCTAACACGTGTATAGGAACACTAGACAACACAATGTTAGGGGTCATTGTAAATAGTGAGATCATCAGAAAAAACACTATAATGTGAAAAAAAAATGTGGCCCTAGTGGACCACAAAAAGGACACTTTTATATGACATGAAAGCTAGAACAAGAAGGCAGAGTGTCTCCTTGTTTGGTTTCAACTGGGAATGTGCATGTTGGGTTACTCAAATTTTGTGCCACTCTATACAGGTCCACAAATGATTATGGAACTGTTGGGGGCACTGATTTTGGGATGAATTTACAGTAAAGCATCTGCCTGTAATGCAGAAAACCTGGGTTCAATTCCTCAGTAAGGAAGATCCCCTGGAGAATGGACAGCAGAGCCTGGTGGGCTACAGTCCAGGGTGTCGCAAAGAGTTGGACACAACTGAATAACTAACTCTTTTCTTTCTTGCAAATACGAATCCACAAACCATAAGACTCAGCTGTATCTCTGGAGGGCAGAGTTAGCACTGACTGGTGAAAATTACAGGAGAGCAGTTTTCAGATTACTTCCAAAAAAAGCATTCCCTGGTAATTAGACAATTATGATTGTTCAGCAAGAGAACAAACTTGCCAGTGAGCACCTATCACTGTGCAGGCTCTAGAAGAAAGGGAATGATGTAGGCTGACTTGGGAAGAGAATATAGGTCCTGAGAGGAGGCCACACAGGCTATGAGATTGAAGGAAGAATAGGAAAGAAGCCAAATACAGTTACCATCAAGACTGATCATTCCCTGAAATCAACCCTCATTCTTTCATTACCTCAAATGGAATTTCAATCAGGCCAGTATCTAGTGCTTTAAAAAAAAAAATACAAGAAGCAGGGCTTTTAAAAATGGGAATATGTGCCTAAGTGTCCTTTATTCCTGTAAGCTGTCAGATGTTAGAAGCCACAAACAGCACTTAGAAGACTATAAAGCAGTGAGAGGAAAACGCTGAGATAGGACAAGGTTACTGAACTGGAAGAGTAACTTCTTCACTTCTGTTCATCAGAACAGAAGACAGAAGGATCTCTGGGAAGAAGTCACTTTTAGACATTTCTGATCAAAGCAGGAGGAGGGCGTGTGTCTCCATGAAGGACTGAAGTATCCAGGCTCCTCCGTCCATGGGATTTGCCAGGCAAAAGTACTGGAGTGGGGTGCCATTGCCTTCTCCGGAAGTATCCAGAGATCTCTATTAATGGGAAATCACTGGTGTCCCTTTGTTGTTTTTTGTTTAGTCACTCAGTTGCATCCGACTTCTTTGTGACTGCATGGACTGTAGCCCACAAGGCTCCTCTGCCCATGGGATTCTCCAGGCAAGAATACTGGAGTGGGTAGCCTATCTTTTTTACAGAGGATCTTTCCGACCCAGGGATCAAACCCGTGTCTCCTGCATTGGCAAGCAGATTCTTTACCACTCAGCCACCAGAGAAGTCCCTTTACTTACAAATAAGTAACAAAATGACATCATCTCCTCCAAATAAAAGTAACTGTTAAGGCCACATGGCCAATTTGATACTTAGGTTTAAAATGCATTTTTAAAGCCTGGGTTAGGGAGGAGAGGCTAACCACCTTTAAATATCGTCTCACCTCCAGTTCCTAAAAGAGGCCAAAGAAATTCCAGAACATTTAGCGGATAGCTGAGATATTTTTTTAAGCAAAGCCAAATAAAGTGGCAGTAAATGACCTCGTTTGTGCCCCAGTCTGGCTTGTCTTCTTGTCTTGGATGGTGGGGGTGCTCCTGTGGGCCTCATTCCCATTCACTTTGGCTAGAATTTAATACCATCCCTTCTAGTGGGGACTTGGCCCATATCCAGTCATAGGGCTGGGCTGGGTTTCTGATTTCTCTCCCCTTTTCCACCCACGTTTTGAGCAGACGGCAGCTGTGTCAATTCCATGAGTTTGAGGTGGTTTGGTTTTGTTTCAGTTCCACATACAAAGTTGTTCCTGGGTACCAGAAGGTGAGTCCAGCTGCACCCTTTGTAGGGGTCTAGGACTCACCGTCTCCAGCCCCTGCCATCTATTCCTGGTTTGGATGCTCCTGGGCTGCTCAGTTCGGCTTCTACTGAACATTCTGCCTTTAAGTTCTGTTCATTTCTGAACATTGAGCTTTCTTTTTCTTGCTTTTGACCCTAGCCAAGTATTAAGGAAAAACATTTTTTATCTAGAATTTTTATGTCTTTAGAAAAGGGTCAGAAGGGCTTCCTGCTCCTGCCCTGTCTGCCATTATGAACAGAAGTCAGAAAATGGTACTCCAAACCCAAGTGTTAAGTTTGAAAAATGTCAAGCTTTCAAAACAGATGAACAAATGGTTCTATGGCTACCCATAGACCCTTCACCTAGATTTAGACAATTGTGAACACACTGCCACATTTCTGCTCTCTCTCTGTATATTGATATTTTGCTGAAATGTTTAAAAGTTGTAGATTTCACACTGCAACTCATAAATATCTCAGCATACACCTCCTTAGAAGGACATTCTCCTTCATAACCACAATACTGTCATCATGAAATTGACAATAATTCTATGTATTCTAATATACAGCCCATCTTCTAATGTTCCTGATTATCACCCAATTATCTTTCATAGCTTTTTAAAGGGAAGTCTAGGAGTCAATGAAAGTTCACACATTGATTTAGTTTTTGTGCCACTAATCTAGATAAGTCTCTAGCACAATCCTTCCATCTTTTTATATTTTTCATGACACTGCTTTTTTGGAATAATCCAGGCCCATTGTCTTGCCAAATGTTTCATATTCTGAAATTTTCTAATTACTTCTTCATGTTGAGAGTTTTTCAATTGTCTTAAAATATTGTTGCTATTTAGTCGCTAAGTTGTGTCTGACCCTTTTGTGACCCCATGGACTGTAGCCCACCAGGTTCCACTGTCCATGGTCCAGGCAAGCATACTAGAGTGGGTTGCCATGCCCTCCTCCAGGGATCTTCCCAGCCCAGGGATCGAAATTGTATCCCCTGCATTGGCAGGTGAATTCTTTGCCCCTGAGCCACCTGGGAAACCCATCTTAAAATATGCATAGCATAAAATTTACCACTGTAATCATTTGTGAGTTTATCATTGTGAGTTCAGTGCATTAAGTACATTTGCATTGTGCAACCATCACCGCTATCTATTGCCAGAACATTTCCCCATTCGAAACTGTTACTCTGTACCCATTAAACACCACTTCCTCATTTTGTCTGGACCTGATCCTTAATAACCACCATTTTACTTTCTGTCTCTATGAATTTGACTATTCTATCCACTTCTCAGACTTCCCTGGAGCTCAAATGATAAAGAATCTGCCTGTGATGCAGGACATCAGGGTTCGATCCCTGGGTTGGGAAGTTCCTCTGGAGAAGGGAATGGCAACCCACTCCAGTATTCCTGCCTGCAGAATTCCATGGACAGAGAAGCCTGGCGGGCTACAGACCATGGGGTCACAGAGTTGGACACGACTGAGCGACTAACACACACACACATAACAGCCACTTTTTATAAGTGAATAATCTAGCCCCCAGTTTAAGAACTTAGAAAAGCAAAATAAATTCAAAGCAAATAGAAAGAAGGAAGTAACAAACATAGCAGAAAAAATTTCAATAAAATTGAAAACAGAAAACAATAGGAAAAAAGTCAATGAAGCAAAATTCTTATTCTCTGAAAGATCAGGAAAAGAAAAATTCCTAGCAAGTTTGACAGAAAAAAAAGACATAAATTACTAATATCAGGAATGAAACCATGGATATCACTAAAGACTCTGAAAATATCAAAAGGATAATGGGAACATTGCAAACAACACAACACATATAAACTTGATAACTTACATGAAATGGAACAATTCTTTGAAAGCACAAACTACCATAATCATCTAATATGAAATAGATAATTTAAACAGCCCTATAACTATTGCAGAAATAGAATTTGTAGTTAAAAAACTGCAGAAAAAGAAATCTGTAAGTCTAAATTATTTTACTGGAAATTTTTATTAACTATTTAGAAACAAATTAAATGGTAAATAGATGCGGAAACAAATTAAATGGTAAATAGATGCGGAAACAATGGAAACAGTGACAGACTTTATTTTCTTGGTCTCCAAAATCACTGCAGATGGTGACAAAAATCCTTAAAATATTAGCAAATGAATTCTACAGTATAAAGCAAATTATACACTACAATCAAATGGAGTTTATTTTAAGGATGTCATATTGGTTTAATATTCAAAAAATCAATTAATGTAATTAATGTACCATTTTAGCAAGGTAAAAAATAAAAATCACACAGTCAAATACATAAATGCAGATAAAGTACTTGACAAAATTCAACCTCTATTTAGGAAAAAACTCTTAGAAAAATAGAACTAGTCAGAACTTCTTCAATTGATAAACAGCAACAACAAAAAACCCTACAGACAAAATTATACTTAATGGTGAGATATTGAATGCTTTCTCTATAAGACTGGGAAAAAAGCAAGGATGTTTGTTTTTATCACTCTTGCACAACATAATACTGGAATTTCTAGCCAACACAATAAGTCAAGAAAAGGGAAAAAAAGGTACACATTTCAGAAAGGGAGAAATAAACTAGCTCTATTTGCACCTGACATGGTTGTCTTGGTAGAAAATCCAAAGAAGTCTAAAAAATAGCTATAAATAATTAGTGAGGTCACAGGACATAGCATGAAGATACAAAAGTCAGTTGCTTTTCTTTGTATTAACAATGAGCATACAGACACATAAATTTAAAATATAATACCATTTACAATCACTGAAAAAAAAACCCACATGAAATAAGTCCACCTCTTTTAAAACATGAACAGGATTTGTTTCCTAAAAAGTACAAAATGCTGATAAAGTATTTCAAAGATTTAAATAAATGGTGAGACAGGTTGTGTTCACAGATTGGGAGACTCAACATAATAAAGATGTCAATTCTCCCAAAATTGATATACATGTTTTAGGCAATTCCTTTTAAAATTCCAGCAAGATTTTTTTTTTGTAGATATAGGCAAGATCATTCTGATCTTTATATGGATAGGCAAAGGAGCTAGGAAAACTAAAACAATTTTGGAAAAGAAGAATGAAGTAAGAGGAATCATTTTAAATAATTTCAAAACTAACTATAGAGCTATAGTAATAAAGACTATATTGATAGAGGCATAGACACCTAGACCAGTTGAACAGATTAGAAAATCCAGAAATATACCCACACAAACATGCCCATCTGATTTCTGACAAAGCAAAAGCAATTTCATGGTGCTGATACTCTTGTACATCTATAGGTGAAAAAATGACTCGACCTAAATCTCACACTTCATACAAAAGATAACTTATAGTGCATAACTGACTTAAATGTGAGACACAAAACTTTTGGAAAAATCATAAAAGAAAATCTTCAGCATCTTTAGGAAAAGAGTTGTTAGACTTGACACCCAAAGCAGAATCTATAAAAGGAAAAATTGAGAAATTGGACTTCTTCAGAAGGAAAATCTTTTGTTCTGTCAGGAGAATGAAAAAGCAATATACAAATTGGGGGAAACGATTTGCAAACTACACTACTGACAAAGAATTAGTATCAACAGTATACAAAAAATTCTCAAAACTCATCAGTTAAGTAAACGATGATCCTAAAAACTGAATACAATAAAATAGGAAAAATATCTGAATAGACAGTTTCCTGGAGAGGATATATAGAGGTAAAGTAAGTACATGAAAAGATATTCAACACCATTAGCCATTAAGAACATGCAAATTAAAACCGCAGTGAGACTTCACTAATCATCTAACCCAGTGGCTAGAATTAAAAAATAGTGACAACACCAAGTGCTGTCGAGTGTGTGGAGAAACTGGATCACACACACTGTTGGTGGGAACATAAAGTGCTGCAGCCTAGGATTTCCCTGGTGGTCCAGTGATTAAGAATCTGCCTTCCATTGCAGGGGGTGCAGGTTGGATCACTTGTCAGGGAACTAAGATCCCACAGGCCTCAGGACACATGAGCCTGTGAGCCACAGCTAGAGAGAAGCCTGCATGCCTCAGTGAAGATACCGTTAAGACCTGACTCAGCCAAAAAAAAAAAAAAAAAAAAAAAAGGTATAGCCTCTCTGGCAAACAGTTTACAGTTTCTTAAACTAAACATACAACTACCATAGGACCCAGCAATTGCACTTCTGGGTGTTTATCCCAAGAAATGGAAGTAGGTGTGCTAAGCTGCTTCAGTCACGTCTGACTCTTTGTGACCCTATGGACTGTAGCCTGCCAGGCTCCTCTGCCCAGGGGATTCTCCTGGCATGCATACTGGAGTGGGCTGCAATGCCCTCCTCCAAAATGGGATACATACACACAAAAACCTGTATACAGATATGGTAGCTTCATTCATAATAGGCTCGAACTGGAAACAACCCAGATGTCTTTCAGTGGGTGAACTGAAACACTTTATGGCACATTCATGCGTAGAGTACTACTCAGTAAAAAGGAAATGAACTATAGGTACATAGAGCAACTTGATAAATCTTCAAAGAATTATGCTAAATAGAAAAAGCTCATCCTCAAAGGGCTACATACTGTATGAATTTGTTTATATAGCATTCTTGAAATGGCAAAATTATAGAAATGGAAAACAGGATGGGTTGCCAGTGGTAAGAAAGGAGTGGAGCTGAGGGAGGAAGGAAGAGGGGAGGATGGAAGTGGGTGTGGCCCATGGGATCTTCTTGACTATGTCAATGTCAGTGTCCTGGTTCTGATAATGTTCTATAGTTTTGCAAATGTTACCATTGAGGAAAACTGGATAAAGGGTACATGGGATCTCTATTATTTCTTACAGCTGTGTGTGTGATTATACAATTATCTCAATATAAAAAGTTTAAAAGTTTTTATTTGCAGATCCTACTTCCAGAGGCTTTTTATTTTTAAAAATTTTACATATATATGTATATATACATTTTAATTCATTTATTTGATTAAGTAACTCTGTCAAGGGACCTAGGAATCTGCACTTCCAAAATACTATATATGATTACAATGCAGAGAGACTATGGGACTCACTCTGTGAAACCCTGTTCTATTCCATCTCACTAGAAATAGCTAAAAAATGTTTTTCTAATATTTCCAATTTAAATTAAAAAAAATAACTTATTTCTTTGTTTGATTGTGCCTGGTCTTCATTGCTGTGTGTGGGCTTTTCTCTAGTTGCGTCAGTTGGGAGCTACTCTTCATTGAGGTGCCCTGGTTCCTCGTAACGGTGGCTTCTCTAGAGCACAGGCTCTAAGTTCAGGGGCTTCAGTAATTGCTGCATTCGGGCTCAGTAAATGTGGCCTGCTGGCTTAGCTGCTCCCTGGCTTTCAGAATCTTCCCTGACCAGGGATCGAACCAGTGTCCCCTGCACTGGCAAGTGGGTTTTTATACATTGCACTGCCAGGGAAGTCCATCCAATTCAAATTTAACACCACAGCATCACTTTCTTTGCCATCCTTTAGTTTATATTTGTTTTTTTCCTTATATATGCTTTTTCCCCTTATGGTGAAAATCTGTATTCCTAATAACATAAATGGATTTCCTTAATTATTTTATTCTAAAATAGATGTAAAACAATTAGAAAAATTATAATACCAATATGACTCTAACAATGAGTCCACTAAGTAATAGGTTATTTTGTAACTCTTTGTCTTTAGAATATATTGTATAAAAGTTTATGATTAAAATACTATATTCAAAATTTACTTGAATTGACTTTTTCCTTTAGGTTTCTTGACATTCTTTTGTGTCTTGCTTTTTAAATTAAAAAAAAAGGTTGAAATATATCAGCTTGTAGAAAACATGCATTTTTAATAAATATTTGATGATTGAAATCTGATTGAATATCCTCTCTCAGGGACTTAATGAAAAAATACAGAAAGATGAAATCCAAACATCTTGCACTGGAACACTGCAGAATATTACTTTATTCTCTGCTCTATTCCATAAAAACTTCAAGGCAGCTAACACTGTGGGATAAATTTTAAGGGCAAGGTAGTGTCTCCTAAGCTATCAGGTATCCTTTTCTGGGAAAAGGTTGCATTTTGAAGCAAATGAATTTTACACTGTTGGGGCTTCATTATTTTTTAAAGATCCTAGGTTTTTTCCTTCAAAATATTAAGGCAAATTCTTCAAAATAATTTGTAGGCTACTATATATAGCTTTAGGCTTGTGTTTAACTTGCATCTTTGCAAGTATCTACCCCCTGAGCAGTGACATCTTTCCTCTTGTCATGAACTTCAGGGCAATCTCAAAACTCTTTTCATGGCTGACTTGCCTACTCTGGGGACTCTGTAGGCAGAATTGCTTCACAAGAGTCTCTTCAAGTAGCATTATCTCCTGGGAAAACTTGTACCACTCACAGTTGGGGTGGTTAGAAAAGTAGTGGTAAAACTTGAATCAATTTTGGATGTGCTTGCTTTGCTTTAGCTTTCAAAGAAAAGAAGGTGATCTTATCAGTTGCATGCAAAATGTCTGTTGACTAACAGGAATGGACAACTGATCACAGTTACTTTAAAACCCTTGTACAGAGCAAGGAACATGACCATAAGTTCTGTAATTGCCTCTTAATTAACTTTAGAGAGATGAACATAAAGAATTTTAAAGGGCAGTAAAGATCGGGGATGTTATGCCATCTTGAACATCACTTGGTCAGTCACAGGACATTGGTATTCATGTAATATGAGGATTCCTTTATGCTTGCATAGTCCAAATGCAATACTGAAAATTTTCTCTGTGAGATATTCATAAACAAATACAGTAGTTTAACAATCATAATCAGGCAACAAAATCATGATGGTAGTTATTTTATATTGATGATCAATACAATCTTCGTTTTATCTCATATTTTTTCTCTGAAATTTAGGACTTCAATCCTTTCCCACACTAGAATATTTTGGTTTCACATACCTTTTGGAAATAAAATCTATAGCACCACTTTTAAGTTGTACAAATTTGTTCAACTACAGTCAGAATAAAGATACTTATTTGCTAGGCATTTATCAAAGTTAACCTATAAAGCAGTAGTGTGTGAGTGTGTGTGTGTACTTTGCCATGTGCTTTATATTCATCTCATTTACTCTCAAGTTCATTCTCAGATGAGCAAATAGTCTTGGAGAGGTGAAATAACTTGTCCAAGAAGTCGGACACATATTAACACAACTCATAAGAGGCTGTATGAAAACAGTGGTAGATTTTATTTTCTTGGGCTCCAAAATTACTGCAGATGGTGACTGCAGCCATGAAATTAAAAGATGCTTGCCCCTTGGAAGAAAAGCTATGACAAATCTAGATAGCATATTAAAAAACAGACGTCACTTTGCAGGCAAAGGTCTGTATAGCCAAAGCTATGGTTTTTCTAGTAGTCATGTATGGGTGTGAGAGTTGGACCATAAAGAAGGCTGAGCACTGAAGAATTAATGCTTTTGAACTGTGGTGCTAGAGAAGACTCTTGAGAGTCCCTTGGACTGTAAGAAGATCAAATCAGTCAATCAAAAGGAAATCAACCCTGAATCTTCACTGAAAAGACTCCTGCTGAAACTCCAATACTTTGGCCACTTGATGCAAAGAACTGACTCATTGGAAAAGACCCTAATGCCGGGAAAGACTAAAGGCAAAAGGAGAAGGAGGAGACAGAGGGTGGTGGTTGGATGGTATCGCAAATCAATGGACATGAGTTTGAGAAAACTCTGGAAGATAGTGGAGGACAGAGGAGTCTGGTGTGCTGCAATCCGTGGGGTCACAAAGACTTGCACGTGACTGAGGGACCAAACAACAGCAATGAAGATTCCAAAGGCCAGAAGACAGCAACCTGAAAGCCCCAGGCAGGTCAAGCTGTCATATTCTTTAGAACGGCCATTTTCTGCTCATTACCATTATACAGGTCAAAGTGGAAGTGTCTTTCAAATGTTTATATGTAAATATAGTTAGTCCTCCAACAAAAGTCCTAGTCAAAGCTATGGTTTTTCCAGTAGTCATGTATGGACGTGAGAGTTGGACTATAAAGAAAGCTAAGTGCCAAGAATTGATGCTTTTGAACTGTGGTGTTGGAGAAGACTCTTAAGAGTCCCTTGGACTGCAAGGAGATCCAACCAGTCAATCCTAAAGGAGATCAGTCCTGAATATTCATTGGCAGGACTGATGCTGAAGCTGAATCTCCAATATTTTGGTCATCTGATGTGAAGAACTGATTCATTGGAAAAGACCCTGATGATGGGAAAGATTGAAGGCAGGAGAAGGGGATGACAGAGGATGAGATGGTTGAACAGCATCACTGACTCAAAGCACATGAGTTTGAGCAAGTTCCGGGAGTTGGTGATGGACAGGGAGGCCTGGCGTGCTACAGCCCATGGGGTTGCAAAGATTCAGATACAACTGAGCAACTGAACTGAAGTGAAGGGGTTAGCTGTGGGAAACTCAGTCTCAATCAGAAGACCA
Source organism: Cephalophus harveyi (assembly GCA_006410635.1). Classification (NCBI taxonomy): domain Eukaryota; kingdom Metazoa; phylum Chordata; class Mammalia; order Artiodactyla; family Bovidae; genus Cephalophus; species Cephalophus harveyi. The sequence continues at coordinate 76,940 of SJYT01081740.1, forward strand.
TGCAGCTCAGTTTCCTTGACCAAGCATGGAAGAAGAGACCAGTGAAATAACCTAGTTGATGGGAAAGCTGATGGACAAGAAGTAGAAGTGATTCTCTTCCATCTTTTCTTACTAGAAAAGTTTTCTGATGTGTAACATATATATATATAAATATAAAACATGGCTCCTATTATACTTAAACAGCCATATTACAATAACCACCACAAGTCATCATGGTAGTTGTTCATCACCTCTCTTTCTTTTGTTGTGACATTATTTGCTGGAGATAATGAGAGAATAAGAACCAGAAGCTAGCACCTATTGCAGTGAAAAGCAGAAAGAAGGATGAGTTTTTCTCTTTTCCTTTCCTGAGAACAAAGAAGATAAAGAGAACAGTGAGCAGGCCTGAACATTCTCAGATTTTTTACTTTAACTGCTCCTAACTCTGCATGTCTGTAACTAAGTTTGCTTTTCGGCTCCCTAACTCTATGGGAGCTACAATTCCCATTTTTTCCTTTGACTCTATGCTCAGTTCAGTTCAGTCACTCAGTAGTGTCCGACTCTTTGTGACCCCATGAATTGCAGCACGCCAGGCCTCCCTGCCCATCACCAACTCCCGGAGTTCACTCAGACTCACGTCCATCAATTCAGTGATGCCATCCAGCCATCTCACCCTCCGTCATCCCCTTCTCCTCCTGCCCCCAATCCCTCCCAGCATCAAAGTCTTTTCCAATGAGTCAACTCTTTGCATGAGGTGGACAAAGTACTGAAGTTTCAGCTTTAGCAGCATTCCTTCCAAAGAAATCCCAGGGCTCATCTCCTTCAGAATGGACTGGTTGGATCTCCTTGCAGTCCAAGGGACTCTCAAGAGTCTTCTCCAACACCACAGTTCAAAAGCATCAATTCTTTGGCACTCAGCCTTCTTCACAGTCCAACTCTCACATCCATACATGACCACTGGAAAAACCATAGCCTTGACTAGATGGACCTTAGTAGAAGGCTTTCTTATCTCTCCTTGCTATTCTTTGGAACTCTGCATTCAGATGCTTATATCTTTCCTTTTCTCCTTTGCTTTTCACTTCTCTTCTTTTCACAGCTATTTGTAAGGCCTCCCCAGACAGCCAATTTGCTTTTTTGCATTTCTTTTCCATGGGCATGGTCTTGATCCCTGTCTCCTGTACAATGTCATGAACCTCCATCCATAGTTCATCAGGCACTCTATTTATCAGATCTAGTCCCTTAAATCTATTTCTCACTTCTACTGTATAATGATAAGGGATTTGATTTAGGTAACACCTGACTGGTCTAGTGGTTTTCCCTACTTTCTTCAATTTCAGTCTGAATTTGGTAATAAGGAGTTCATGATCTGAGCCACAGTCCGCTCCTGGTCTTGTTTTTGTTGACTGTATAGAGCTTCTCCATCTTTGGCTGCAAAGCGTAGAATCAGTCAGATTTCAGTGTTGACCATCTGGTGATGTCCATGCGTAGTCTTCTCTTGTGTTGTTGGAAGAGGGTGTTTGCTATGACTCTATGCTAAATACATCCTATATCTGGTGTTTACCCTTATAACACCCTTCCCCTTACATATCAGAAAGAAGACTGCAGAGCCCCCAAACTGCCAGACTCAATCACTGGCTTACTGACACCAGTCCATGACTGTCTCTGAAACAATGCCAGAGGAAGAAATCAAGATCCTATCACCTTTGTTCCTCATCACCGACCCCTGACTGCAAGCCCTTGCCTTAAATAAGCCCCTAGATTCATGGAGGGGGTGTACAGCTCTTGAGGCATGAGCTTATTGTCTTCCCCTCTCCACTGGCTGAAAATTAAAGCCACCTTTCGGTTTCCTCAAAACTCATTCTATTTTTTTTTTTTTTATTTGACTTTGGTGGGCAGAAAAGGCCAAGATTTTGGCCAGCAACACACCTAGTACAATGTCTGAGACACACATCTAAAAAGCTATCTTCATCGAGTTGGAGCAAGTGCTTGGGGCAATGGGAAGATGTTATTCAACACTTGATAGCAGGAAATCCAGCCAGAGGATTAAGTTCTTTAAGGAGTGTAATGACTGGCAGCAAGTAGCAATCCTGGCAGTTGGTCTCTTTCAAGAATTCAAAGTAGGATTGTGGTTTCTTTGAAGGAATGATGGTAGATTAGCTATCAAATGAAAGACAGTTTCTAGTTAAGAGGAGGTGGCAAGTCTATCAGGAAAGGAATTCAGACACAGGATGAAAAAATGGAGACTCGGTAGTGGAGCTTGGTTCTTTTCAAAGCAGAAGTCCAGGGAGACAGGGAGACAGGTCCTAGAAAAACTAGCAGTTAGGCTATGTTAATGCTGAAATGACTGATGACATGACAAGAAATCCAGTATTGTCATAAAATGCCCTGGATGAAGATAAGATTGCCCCCCAAATCCTGGGCATATTCAAGCCTACGATTTTGGGGAGTATGTGCAAGCTAAGCTGCTTCAGTCCTGTCTGACTCTTGGCAACCCTATAGACCCGTAGCCCACCAGGATCCTTTGTCCATGGGTTTCTCCAGGTGAGAATCCTGGAGTGGATTGCCTTGCCCTCCTCCAGGAGATCTTCCCGACCTAGGGATCGACCTGTCTCTTACCTTCTCCTGCACCAGCAGGCAGGTTCTTTACCACTTGTGGCTCAGCTGATAAAGAATCCGCCTGCAATGCGGGAGACCTGGGCTTGATCCCTGGGTTAGGAAGATCCCCTGGAGAAGGAAAAGGCTACCCACTCCAGATTTGTGGCCTGGAGAATTCTGTGGCCTGTATAGTCCATGGGGTTGCAAAGAGGCGGACACGAGAGTGACTTTCACTCACTCCCTCTTTACCACTAGCGCCACCTGGAGCAAGATTGCTTAACAACATGTCAGACAACATGAAAGAATCAGGAAGTAAGAGATACCCAGAAAGAAGAATTTATGGTGGGGGAAGGGATGGGAGGCAGCTCCTTCTGCCTCCAGGCTCTGGAATCTGAAGTCAGTACTTCATAAACTCAGAGGGGAAATTCAGGCCCATTGACCCTTGTACTTCTATCAACAGTACTGAGTGGTCTTTTGAATTGATCATGTCAATTTCTAAATGTCATGTCTAACGTTTCAGAGACGAAAAACTGGAGATTCTGCTATAGATTCCTAAGGGGAATCAAGAAAGACATAGTATTGGTTTGGGGACTATTCACTAAAGTATCCCAGCAGCAAAATTTTAAAGAAACACAGCTGGAATCGTTTTATGAATTGCAGGAAAATTGTAAGATTGAATTCAGTCAGGATAACTGGTTTTTAAGTATGTCCTTTTCTCTTTCTCCTATTTGATATTGCCAACATGAAGTCTTTTGAAATGTCAATAATTTAAATGTAATTTAATTTATTTAATGACATTGTATAATATTTTGAGAATATAAGAATAGCTTTTGAGCAGTGGGAGAGGCTGGTGGAGGCAGGATGATGCTCAGCCTCCAAGGGGAATGAAGGTGCCTTCCATCTCTCCAGGGTGATTCTGGTTGATGTCACTGGAGTCCCTTTCAAAGGCTTTCTGTTTCGCGTTCCCCCAGTTGAATGCAAGGGGTGTGTGTGTGTGTGTGTGTCTCAGTCATATCCAAGTTTTTGTGACCCCATGGACTATAGCTCACCAGGCTTCTCTGTCCATGGAATTCTCCAGGCATGAATACTGGAGTGGGCAGACATTGCCCTCTCTAGGGGATCTTCCCGACCCAGGGATTGAATGCAAAAGGTACTGTATGCCAAATGCCATTCAGGAAATGTAAACTGTATTAAAATAAGCAGAAATCAAATAGTATTAAATATAGTCCCCCTGCCCTCAAAATGCTAGTATTTAAGTAAAGTTGGAATCTGGAAAACAGATTGGACAGTCATAACTCCATAGCTTGGTATTTAAAGACCTCGACAGCTTACTTTTTGCAAAAACCCTGAATCAGATTCAACTCTGAATCATTTTCAACTTTAAAAAAAAAGAAAAAGAAAAGAAAACCAAGTCTTTTTCTTTCATGTAGTTTATAAAGTTAAATTTTTGGTACATAAATTCAAATAGAGGACTTTAAATTTATCCCTATTTAATATGATCTTGTGATTTTGAACTAGACTAAGTTTCCAGGCTGTTCAAAATTTTTTGAATACTGATTCAACCATCTAGTATATTCTCTGTTTCTCCCAACTCTGTGCCTTTGGCAAATGTAACAATTATGCTGTTGACTCCTTCATCCAGATAATTGATGGAAAGTGTGGAGAGGACAGAGTTTAAAGACAAAGCTGTCCAAGCCTTCATTTTCTGTGGGTTGATATCAACTAAGAGGGAATTGGGAGGAAAACAACTTTTACAGAATATCTACCATGTATGTGATACTATAAATGATTCCTTGACTATATTAGCACATTTAATCTTTAATTCTAGTAACACAGCTAGAAAGTACAGAAGTTGATTTTTGACTCTACATCTATCTAACTTCTTGCTCTTACTAATAAACCTTCTTCCTTCCAGTTAATCAAAGTTTTTACTTGCTTGTAAAACTTCTTGCCAATTTGCCAAACTGCATTTGTCTTCCAGCCCACATTTTGTATCTTGTCCACAGAATACCACGATAAGCCTTATTAAACATGTGGCTGAAATTAAAATACTCTATGTGAATTTCCCTCAGTCATATTGAGAATAAGATAGTATTAGGTGTGGTGGTAATGTCCCTGGTGGCTCAGGTGGTAAATAATCTGCCTCCAGTGCAGGAAACCTGGGTTGGGAAGTTCCCCCAGAGAAGAGAATGGCAATCCACTTCAGTATTCTTGCCTGGACAATCCCTATGGACAGAGGAGCCTGGTGGGCTACAGTCCATGGGGTCACAAAAAGTTGGACACGACTGAGTGGCTAAGAATCACAATCAAATTAGGTGTGGTGGTTCAGTTCAGCTCAGTCGCTCAGTCGTGTCCGACTCTTTGCGATCCGATGAATCGCAGCACGCCAGGCCTCCCTGTCCATCACCAACTCCCAGAGTTCACTCAGACTCATGTCCATCGAGTCTGTGATGCCATCCAGCCATCTCATCCTTGGTCGTCCCCTTCTCCTCCTGCCCCCAATCTCCCCTAGCATCAGAGTCTTTTCCAATGAGTCAACTCTTCCCATGAGGTGGCCAAAGTACTGGAGTTTTAGCTTTAGCATCATTCCTTCCAAAGAAATCCCAGGGCTGATCTCCTTCAGAATGGACTGGTTGGATCTCCTTGCAGTCCAAGGGACTCTCAAGACCCCCACAAATTCATTAAAAGATCATTTGAATGCTGAGCAACTTCCACAAAGCAACTTCTGAACACTGGCGGAGGACACCAGGCACCCAGAAAGGCAGCCCATTCTCTTCGAAAGGAGGTAGGACAAAATATAAAAGACAAAGAGAGAGACAAAAGCGGTAGGGATGGAGACCTGTCCTGGAGAGGGAGTAGTGAAGGAGGAGAATTTCCCAAACAGCAGGAAACCCTCTCACCGGCGGGTCTGTGGGGAGTTCTGGAATCTCAGAGGGCAACATAGCCGGGAGGAAAAAAACAACCACAGAATAGGGTTTGGAAATTAAGGATCGAGTTGTAATGGGAATCCTGTGACATCTGAGGATGTTCTCCTCAATACTGCTAGCTGTAGTGCTAACAGGAAAAATAATAATCACATTTAAATACTTATTCTCTATCAGATGTTGTGTAAAGTGTTTTACATGTATTAGGTATCATCTCACTTAAACACAACAACCCTTTGAAATGCTTCCTATTATTATCTTCATTTTATAAATTAGAAAACAGACTAAGATGTTATGTGCTCGAGAACTGTGGGTTGAGCCCAGGGAGATGGGCCCCTCCAGTGCCCGTGGCTTCAGCCACTGCTGGGAGAGAATTCTCTAAGGATCTCTTGTATTTCTGTTTGTATTGTGAACAGAGGAACAGACTGCCCTATTCTGAATGATCTTTACAAGGAGTTTAAATAATAAATAACCTTAGGAGATACTGTCCAGTATAATAATAATTTGGGTTTCCCTGGTGGCTCAGATGGTAAAGGATCTGCCTATAATGCAGGAGACCCAGCTTTGATCTCTGGATTGGGAAGATACTCTGGAGAAGGGAATGCCTACCCACTCCAGTAATCTTGCCTGGAAAATCCCATGGACAGAGGAGCTTGGTAGGCTTTAGTCCATGGAGTCACAAGAGTTGGACACAATTTAGAAACTAAGCTACCAGATAATAAGATAATGTCTCATAATAATTTATCTTATATTTTATAATAAGAAGATAATGTCTCTCTCTGGGCCAGAGGTTAAAAAGGCTTACTATCCACTATAGAAGATGCAGGTTCCCTAACCTCAGGATTCCTCTCCTGTAATGCAACTCACTGTGTGTGCAGACATCACCTGGCCCTCAATAATCACCTTCTGGGAATGATGGTAGGGTAACTGGTACAAATGTGGATCCTCTGGCTACTGCTATTGCAGACAAAATTCTTTGTCTTTCTCCCAAGTTGCTCATGTCTTTTTCTATGAATCTGTGGTGGGCTCACTTGTTATCTTGTGATTAGTATAAAAATCTTAGACCCTTCATGGTTCTTGACTGTCTCTACTCAAGAGTATGTGATTATTTCTTCCAGAGCCCAGCAAAACTATCCAACCTCCCCCCCTCCAAAGTGACCTTATAAGATCCAAACATCTTTGATGATATATTGGATTGGTCAAAAATTTGTTCAGGCTTTTCCATAACATCTTCCAGAAAATTCTGAGTGAACTTTTTGGCCAACTCAATACTTCCAGGTAATATACCCCAGGTAGTGGCTTCTCTTTTCCCTCTCTTACATAACAAATCAAGTATATGAGAATCTGACTCTTCTTTGTTGTTCAGTCACCCAGTCGTGTCTGATTCTTTGCAACCCCATGGACTGCGACATGCCAGGCTTCACTGTCCTTCACTATCTCCTGGAGTTTGCTTAAACTCATGTCTATTGAGTCAATGATGCCATTCAACCATCTCATTCTCTGTCACCTTCTTCTCCTTTCCTTAGGTAACCTAAAAGTGTAGCTTGGATTAAGAATATCTTGAAGCAGAGCTTCCAATTTAAGATGGCAGAATAGAAGGATACTTTCCTGGGTTGCCTTGCTTGGTGCCCTTAATGAATATGAACTCATTTTGATTGGAAAAAAAAAAAAACATGGAGAAAAATTATTCAGTCTGGGTTTGTTGTAATTGTAGAGCCTGATATGCCTCTAACAACAGCAGACTGATCTAGTGTCAAGAGGTACAAGATTTCAGGAAAAGAGCTGTTCTGGAATGAATAACACTTACTTGAGAAAATCTTAGAGATTTATTGCTGAAGCTATGCTTTTAGTTTGTTCAGAAAAAGTGATCAGTAAAGTGTACAAAGGATGATAATTTTATTTATACATAATGATTAGAATACTGTGGATTTTCAAGTTTGGGGTAGAAGAATTGGGGTTTTCAATAGTTTTCAGTAGATTTTAAGAGTGTTTTCCTAAGTTGCATGCAAGAGCTATAACTCTTGAAAGGTTGAACCCAAAGGTTTTATTCAAACTATTTAAAATTTCATGCACATATCTAATCTCTCCCAAATTTTCTGCTTAGCTTACTTGGAACACTGTGTAAAAAATAGCCAAAGTATGCAGGCTCCCAGGCAGGGTCTGGTCAGTGGCGCATCGGAGCACAGATTTCAAATATGGGTGCATGAATTTCCTTCTTTCTAATTTTGCAATCAAATTAATGGTGATGGATGCAGAGAACTAGCTGGTAGATGGCTAGGAATAATGGAAATATTGGCTGCAGCTGGGCTGTCCTGGCCGATTTGCTGTAGAACCACAGACCAGCGAGCTTCAGAATTTCCTAGAGAGCTTGCTGTTTTTGTCTCACACCCCACCTCTAGAGTGTATGGGGTGGGCCTGAGAACTTCATTGCTGTTAATAGTAATTAGTTCCTAGATAGTGCTGATACTGCTGGTTTGAGGAGCACACTTTGAGAACAATTGTCTTACACATTTTCTGAGGGACAAACAGTGCCTCTGGTCTAAGATGGAGGAGGGGAGAACTCATTAGAAAGATTAGTCTTACAGAAAAACCTGAATGAATATTTTGGCCAATGCAATATTTAGTTTTTTTTCATATTTGCCTTGTCCTTGCATGCCTGCTTAGTCATGTCTGACTCTTTGCAACCCCATAGACTATAGCCCACCAGGCTCCTCTGTCCACAGGATTCTCCAGGCAAGAATACTGGAGTGGGTTGCCGTTCCCTTCTGCAGAGGATCTTCCTGACCCAGGATTCAAACATGCATCTTCTGCATTGGCAGGCGGATTCTTTACCAACTGCACCCCCTGAGGACATATATTTGCCTGAGGAAAGATATCAACTATAGTTTCCCAGGGGACTTTCCTTCTACTTCATGCTGATTTTTGTTTTCCATTATATTTCTCGAAATGAAAGTGAAATCCTGCATAACACACTGATTTTAGTTGCAACTGTTCATTCCTTTTTTTCTGCTTTTCTTCCATCACCTTTTTCCTTCACATGTGAAGCCACACATACTCATCGTAGATGATTTTTCTGGACAAAATAAATGCCCATGATGCAGAACTATTCTGAACTGCAAACAAGTGACCACTTGAATTTCTTATGGAGAAGGAAGGAAACTGTCTCCCGCTACTCTTAGTCTTTATTTGTTGAATTTCTGAGTGTTGTATGTCAACAAATTGCATGGTGTTTAAGGCCAAGCCCCCATCTGGATTCGTACTTGTAGTAAGTGTTTGCTTTTTCTATAATAACAGTCTTCTACTTGGCTGATGTATGTTTTTCTCATCATGAGAAAAGTTTTCATCCCAATGTAGCCATATTTGTCACATCTGAAATTTGTCATATGAGGTTCAGTATACTGTAAGTCCCCTACATATGAATAAGTTCCATTCTGAGAACACATTTGTAAGTACAATTTGTTCGTAAGTCCAACAAAGTTAGCCTAGGTATGCTACTAACACAATTGGCTATATAGTACAACAATAAGTTTATAATATAATATTTTTTCCACAAATAATACATAAAAACAAACAAAAAATAAAGAAAACATTTTTGATCTTACCTACAGTACCTTGAAAAGTACAGTAATACTAGTACAACAGTTGGCATACAAGGAGGGGCTGGCATCAAGAACCAGCCAAGAAGAGTTACTGACTGGAGGAGAGTGAGGAGGTGGGAGGTGGTAGAGCTGAAGAATTGTCAGCAATAGGAGATGGAGAGCAAGCTGCAATTTCACTCTTGCTTGATGTTGATGGCACAAGTTCTGGCTCCTTGTTGGAACCAGATGCACATTCCCATCTTTGAAAGTTTGCAGCTTGAAGGTTCATATGTAGGGGACTTATTGTATTCTTATTTATTTTTTATTGAAGTACAGTTGATTTACCATGCTGTGTTACTTTCTGGTGTACAGCAAGGAGATTCAGTTTTAAATAGATATATATAAACCCATCTTTTCACTTAATTATCCTGTATGCTTAATCTTGCTGAGTTTTATTTTCCTAATGTATAAAATAGTCATGAAATGTCTATTTCACAGGGTTTTGATAATTAAATGAGTTAATAGATATAAAGAACATGTCAATAAAGGAGCCCATTATAAATGAATTACTGGTATTTAGGATGGGATATTTGGAAGAACCATTGTTAAAGATATTTGAAATTGGATGAGAGAATATTTTGTGTGTGATGAGTGAATTGGGGCCAAAGGATGAAAATTGTACTAGGGAGAATTACGGTCAGTGAATATAAGGATGAACCCTCCAAGAACCAAAGCTAGGCAAGCAATGGGATGGACTTCCACATGAGGCAGTGTTACCTAACCCAGAAAATATTCAGAGAGAGGCTGCAGAATTTGGATCAGATTGTGCGAAATGATTCCCACTTTAGACAGGAGGTTGAAGTCTATGATATCAGAAATTCCTCAAATTCATTTATACTATAAACTCACTCCCGTGTCTTGTGGAAAAGCACCCTCTGTGCTCCTATTTCATTTACATTACTGCCAATGATGACTCTGGGATTCCAAAGAATTTAGATTTCCATAAAGATGCAAGGGGTTTCAGAGATTACCAGAAGAAAACTCATCAGTGTCAGTGTTTAAAAACCAACAAACAAAGTGAGACAACAGGTACCCATTTCTTTTCTTTGCTTTAAAAAGAGTAATAGGTGCTTTGCTTACCCAAGGGCTCAAGCGTTGAACACACCCAGGTAAGCAGTCTAAGGTTGACAGGGCTAACAAGAGCACTTTTTCTGAAAAAGCACATCAGAACATGGCAACTGAGTCCAGCAGCCCCGGGAAGAAGCACATTACTGTGGCTGGAGGGTTCTGGTACAGTGATCAGCAGTGAAATGATTAACAGTGTTGGCATTTAAGTGATCATAATTAGGTTTCAAAGTTAACAGCCCATTGAGATAAATAGTGGAAGTTCACACCTCTCTCAGTGCTATTGTTTATCAGGCTGTCAAGTTGCAGATTCAGGAAGACAACATTAATGTGGCTTTGGACACTAATTGCCCAAAGCCAAGCTACATCCACCTGGGAGGGTCCTTTGGGCATTTGTTCAACTAAAATGTCAGGCAATATGCAGTGCTGGGGTTTTGCACTGCCTACCAGCATACAAGATCGCATTGATATTTTGATGCATAGAAGGCAAATGATATGAAAATATGTTGTAATGTTTGAGAGGAATCTCCTTGTTTCATGATATATTTTCCTCAGTTTCTCCTCTCCAATAATAGTGAAACTACTCACTTAGACAAAATGGTTTCTGAGAGAAATTTAATGATTTAAGCAACAATGGCAAAATCCTTTACTCACATGAATTAGATTTCTTAATGTTATTGTCCACAAGGAGTTATAGGCACATTCCATCAATAGAAAGACATGGTGAGCATAATTAAATGAATTTTCATAAAATTCTGAACTATTTGTTCACAATTCAGTTTCCACGCATGATTGCATGCTGCCCAAGTCTCAACAGGGTGGAGATTGTACAGTTTCAGTTTGCAAAGGATTGATTTTCTTTTTTCAAAAGACCTTCAGTAATTAAAGATAGAAAAACTGGGGAAAACGAGCCCCTAAGGCGTAAAAAAGAATAGCATTGGTTGTCTTCATGACATAAACATTCTTAAAAGATCAAAGTCATTGGTAGTTCATTATCATCGTCAACATGAAATAATTATTGAACTAGTTAAAAAATTACACCATCAAATAAGCCAAAGGAAAACTGAAGTTTAAAACTTCCCACTGCTTACCGTTTCACCTTAAACAGCATTTTCCTTTTTTTTTTTTGCTTTTTTTTCCCCATCCCTCTATTGACAAGTTAGAAAATGGATCACCACATGCCCTTTAGCTGAGGCTACCATGGGATTTGACAGGGACCAAAGACCGGGAGTGGGTGGATGGCGGGGGGGGCGGTCCCAGGCTTGAAAAGGCAGGAGAAAAGGAAAAAGAAGAGAGGAAAAGAGAGGTAGAAGGGCTTCCCTGACAGTCCAATGGTTAAGATTTCACCTTCCAATGCAGGGTATGCAAGTTTGATCCCTGGCCAGGGAACTAAAATCCCACAAGCTTCCTGGCCAGAAAACCAAATATAAAATAGAAACAATATTGTAAAAAATTCAACAAGGACTTTAAAAATGGTCCACATCAAAAAAAAAAAAAAAAAAAGAGAGGTAGAAAAACAGAGTGGAAGAGAAGCTCAGGAGAAATAGAAGAAGGAATTAAAAGCAGTTACACTGGAGAACAAGGAGGGATCATCTGTTAGCTCAGGTGCTGGGCCTCTTGTTTTCTTATATCTCAGAAACAGTTGTCTCACTTCTGCTGCCTTTAAGGAGCTCTTCTTTGGGAAGCATTTCATGAAAAGAATTACACCAGAAAGAAATGGCTCTACTCTTTCTGAAAAAATAGGAGGTGTTTTCGTTTCTTACTATTTTCCAACTGTTACACCCTGCTCTGAAGTCGGTCAGTAGAGGCTATTTACACAGACAGTTGAATCAGGGTGGGCTGTCCGGGACGCTCAGATTCACACTGGCGTCTCTTGTCTTGCGACTGGGAAAGAATCATGTTTTCTTGTTTGTGAAAATAGGAGTAGACTATGAACTCCCTGAGGCCAGGTGTTGCGCCTTATTAATTTTAATATCCTCCATCTAAGCTCAATGCCTGGTACAAGGATTCTTTCAAAGGGTAAATGAAGAATTTATGACAGATTTTCCTGGTGGCTCAGATCGCAAAGAATCTGCCTGCAGTGTGGGAGACCTGGGTTTGGTGTCTGGGTTGGGGAAGATTCTCTGGAGAAAGAAATAGCAACCCACTCCAGTATTCTTGCCTGGAGAATTCCATGGGCAGAGGAGCCTAGCGGGCTTCAGTCCACGGGGTTGCAAAGAGTTGGACATGACTGAAGCGACTGACACTTTCTCTTTTTCACTTTAAAATATTTACATTAGTCCTCATCTTTCATTGGGAGAGATGAAAAGCCACTGGGTAATTATTATATTAATACTTATACATGTCACTGTATAGACCATGGGGTCACCAAGAGTTGGACATGATTGGAAGGGCTTCTCTAGTAGCTCAGCTGATAAAGAATTCACCTGCAATGCAGGAGACCCCGGTTCGAAACATGTCAGAAAGATCCTCTGGAGAACAGATAGGCTACTCACTCCAGTATTCTTGGGCTTCCCTGGTAGCTCAGCTGGTAAAGAATCCACCTGCAATACAGGAGACCTGGGTTTGATTCCTGAGTTGGGGAGATCCTGTGGAGAAGGGAAAGGCTACCCACTCTAGTATTCTGGCCTGGAGAATTTCATGGACTACAGTCCATGGGGTTGCAAAGTTGGATACCACTAAGCAGCTTTCACTTTTACTTTTCAGGCATTTCATACCACACATTATATACAAAAACTTATTTTTTTTTTCCCAAAATGCTTCCACAGTACTTTGGGACCCTATTGAATGTCTTGCGATCTGAATGCATGTCTGTGTCTAGAATAGGAAAAAGGTGCACCCACAACATAAGCCATGATGTGATGGTCAGTTTTGTGTGTCAGCTTGCCTAGGATATGGCCAGTTATCCAATCAAGCACTGATCTGTGTTGCAGTGAAGGTATCTTGTAACTGTGACTAAAATATATCATCAATTACTTCAAGTATGGAAGATTGTTTTATATATTCTGGGCAGGCCTGATTCAATCTGGCTGTTTTTTTTTTTTTTTAATTAGAGTATAATTGCTTTATAATGTTGTGTTAGTTCCTGCTATACAACAAAGTGAATATACACATATACATATATCTATCTATATATATATCCCCTCCTTCTTGGACCTTCCTCCCACCCACCACCCCCCATCCCATTCATCTAGGTCATCACAGAGCACCAAGCTGAGCTCCCTAGGCTATACAGCAGCTTCCTACTACCTATCTTTTACACATAGTAGTGTATATATGTCTAACCTAATCTCCCAATTCATCCCACCCTGCCATTGCCCCATAGCTGGCTGTACCCTAGCCAAGTTGACACATAGAATTGACCATCACATCATGGCTTATGCTATAGGTATCCACATATCTATGTCTCTATTCCTACCTGGAACTAGGTTCATCAGTACCATTTTTCTAGATTCCACATATTGTGTTAATATACGACATTTGTTTTTCTCTTTCTGACTTACTTCACTCTGTATGACAGACTCTAGGTCCATCCACATCTCTGCAAATGTCCCAATTTCATTCCTTTTATGGCTGAGTAATATTCCATTGTATCACAACTTCTTTATCCATTCATCTGTCGATAGACATTTAGGTTGTTTATAAATTGTAAATAGTACTGCAATGAACAGTGGGGTACCTGTGTCTTTTTGAATGATGATTTGCTCAGGGTGTATTCTCAGTAGTGGGATTTCTGGATCATATGGTAGTTTCATTTTTAGTTTTTTTAAGGAGTTTCATACTGTTCTCCATAGTGGCTGAGTCAGTTTACATTCCTACCAGTCAGGCTTTAAATGCAAAACAGGCTTCCCTGTGGGAGAAGAAATTCCCCTTGAGGATGTGGTTTCAGCTCCTGCCTGACGGTTCCAGCCTGCCCTTCCTGGTGGTCTGCCCCAGAGATGTCCAATTTGCCTAGTCAGCCTCCATAAGCGCATAAGCCAATTGCTTTCCATACGTTTCTTTCTTAAAAAAAAAAATCATTCTTGAGATATGATTTACATACCATATAATTAACCCATTTGAAATATACAGTTCAATGGGTTTTGATTATCACATTATTAAGTTTTGAAAATTGTGGCTGAGTATATATAACATGAAATTTGCTGTTTTAACCATTTTTAAGTAAAGATTTTAGTGCCATTAATTACATTCACAATGCCATGCAGCCATCATCACTATTTTCAAAGTTTTTCATCACCCCAAACAGAATTTCTAAACATTATGCAGTTACTCCTCTTTCCCTTCTCCTTTCCAACTCCTGGTAATCTCTAATCTACTTTCTGTCTAAATGAATTTGCCTATCCTATATATTTCATGTAGTAGAATTATACAAAATTTGTCATTTTTGTCTGGCTTATTTCACTTAGCATTAATTTTCAAAGTTCATCCCTGCTGTAGCATGTATCAATACTTCATTCCTTCTAATGGCTGAATAATATTCCATTGTGTGTGTGTATATACTGCATTTTCTTTTCATCAGTTGATGGACACTCAGGTTTTTCCATCTTTTGGCTGTTGTGAGTAATGCTGCCACGAATATCATCACTCGAATATCTATTCAAAAGTCCTTACTTTCAATTCCTTTGGGCCTGGACTGAGGGTCATATGGGATTTCTATACAATAAATCTATATATCTATATCCATCTCCTCTATCTATCAATATTTACCTATCTCTTCTAGTTCTCCTCCTCTGAGTGAATCTTGACTATTACAAGGGCATGTGATGGGGGAAAGGAGAGAAAGAGAGAACACAACACATTTGCAGAACTGAAATAAATCTATGGGCATGTTTACTATATTTGCTCCAGTTAAAATATGTTTTCAGATGTAACAGGTACAGTTAAAGCTCCTACAATCCCATCCTTCACTCTCTCACTCCCCACTTCTCTTCTCCCAGGGTAAAGAACATTCTACAGCTGGTGTGTACCCTTCTGCTCTGTGTGGATACATTTTCACATACATGTAAATAAACATAAACTGCTGAGTATTATATTTTGAGTTTTAGAAATTTACATAAATTCCATAGTATTTTATCTTTTTAAAAAATTTATTTTTAAATGGAGGATAATTGCTTTATGATATTGTGTTGGTTTCTGATGTAACTTACTTTTTGTGCTACTATAATATATTAAACATTCATACAAATTTATATATATATATATAAATGTAGTTCATTTATTTTAACTTCTGAGTAACATCCCATTGTAAAAATGCACCATTATTTTTCATACCCTTGCTTATTGGTTCTAATTTTTCACTATTTCATATGGTGCTAAATGGATCCTTTTGCATGTTTCCTTTTATAACTGTGCAAAAATTTAGCATACAATGAAAGATGGAATCTTAATCTTTTATCTGTGTCTAATCTGAAGTTTTGGAGAAGGCAATGGCAACCCACTCTGGTGCTCTTGCCTGGAAACTCCCATGGACGGAGGAGCCTGGTTAGGCTGCAGTCCAAGGGGTCGCTAGGAGTTGGACACAACTGAAGCAACTTAGCAGCAGCAGCAATCTGAAGTTTGGGCTTCCCTGGTGCCCCAGCTGTAAACAAGCCACCTGCAATGCAGGAGATGTAGGTTCAATCCCTGGGTTGGGAAGATCCCCTGGAGAAGGAATGCAACCCACTCCTGTATTCTCACCTGGGAAATCCCACAGACAGAGGAGCCTGACAGTCTACAGTCCATAGGGTCACAGTTGGACACAACGTAGCACTAAACAACTCTAAACAGTTTGATGCTGATGACATCTGTTGAGTTAATTCTAAAACTACTTCTTTTTGGAAAAGTTTTATTTGGCTTGTTTTTCAAAATCACTTTATTTTATAGATTTTCCTGTTCTATCATTATGCTAGATTTTCCTGTTCTATCATTATTCTATCCATTCTAGGCAAAGGCAATTGTATGAAAAAAGTGTATATTAAAGAAAAGAAAGTTGTATTGGAGGACTTGGTAACTGAATAAACATAGGAAATAAAGAAGAAAGAAAAATACACATAAAACAATGAACATTTAATGAGCACTTAGCATGTGTCAGGCTCTGGGCCGAACATATCACATGCATGAACTCATTCATACTTCATGCAGTGAAAGATTTGACCCTTGACAGGTGACAGATTTAAGGATGCTAAGAATATATGTTTACTGGGAGACCTTGGGCTATGCCAGATAGTCTATGCTAACATGTGGCTCATGGTCAGGGTTTAGGTTTCATAGTTTCAGTGTGGGGGCTTCCCTAGTGGCTCAGATGGTAAAGAATCTGCCTGCAATGCAGGAGACCCAGCTTCAGTCCCTGGGTGGGGAAGATCCCCTGGAGAAGGGCAATGGCAACCCACTTCAGTATTCATGCCTGGAGAATCCCACGGACAGAGGAGCCTGGCAGGCTATAGTCCATGTGGTCGCAAAGAGTTGGACACAACTAAGAGACTAACACTTCCACTTTCTTTCACTTGACATTACAGGAATGAATGTCATCACCAAGGTTGAGAATATAGGAAGAAAAGATAGAGGCTGAGAGCAGAATCCAAGATCTACTGATGTGAATAGATGAGATTGAAAAAAGGAGCCAGTTAAGGATACTGAAAAAGAACAGTCAGCAGGAAAGGAGGAAAACCAGAGAATTATGCCAAGAACACCAAGGGTAAAGAGTCTTTCAAGGAGGAAGCCATGGATAATAGTGTCAAACTTACAAAGATATCACAAAAGCTTCTAAGTAAATAGTGTCTATTGGGAACCAAGAGGCTGTGGCAAGAGCAGATTTTTGTTTTGTTTTGCTTGCTTGCTTGTTTCATTTTGTTTTGGTTGGCTGTGCAGCAGGCAGGGTCTTAGTTCCCCAACCTGGGATCATCAAACCCTTGCAGTGGAAGCGAGGAGTCTTAACCATTGGGCCTCCAGGGATGTGCCAGGAGCAGTTTTAGGTGAGTGGTGGGGGCAGAAGCAAGGCTGCAGTGAATGGAGTAGAACGGAGAGATCAGTGTGGCAGTGGGGAGGAGGACAGCTCTTTCTTTGTCATCTGCATCGTCACTTGTCATTTTCTTGATTCCTTGGAATGTGAGTTTTTATCTCCTGGGGGACTGTTGTCTTCACTGGGATTCACAGTCTGTCACTGATCCCTTGGAGAAGGAAAAGGCAACCCACTCCAGTATTCTTGCCTGGAGAATCCCATGGGCAGAGGAGCCTGGTGGGCTACAGTCCATGAGGTCGCAAAGAGTCGGACACGACTGAGCGACTTCACACGCACACACACACTGATCCCTGGGAGTGGCTCAGGAATGAGCCCAATGCAGATGCAAGTTCCTGTTTCATAAGAGTTGGTGTGCTGAGGAGCTGAATCTTGGTGGGTGGGAAGGCAGCTATACTAGGGGATTAACGTTCCTGGAGGGATTTAGAGCAACCGGGCTAGGCAAGGTTCATGGGGTACAATCGTGCTTGGCAGTTAAGCTCTGGGTTAGACAGACCTAGTCTCAGATCTTGGCTCTGGTACTTTCTGTGTGCATGCGTGGTGCTAAGTCACTTCGGTTGTGTCTGATTCTTTGCAACCTCATGGACTCTATACCTCCAGGCCCCTCTCTGACCATGTGATTCTCCAGGCAAGAATACTGCAGTGGGTTGCCATGCCCTTCTCCAGGGGATCTTCCTGACCCAGGGATTGAACCTGTGACTCCTGAGTCTCCTGCACTGGCAGGCAGGTTGGTTCTTTACCACCAGTACCACCTGGAAAGCCCTTTCTGTGTAACTTTGAGCAACTAAGTTTCCCCTTTCTTATCTATACAAAAGGTGTATTAGTTTGCCAGGTGGTCATAACAAAATTCCCACAGTCTGGGTGACTTAAACATTATTGTTTATTTTCTCACAGTTCTAGAAGCTAGAAGTCCACGATCAATGTGCAGGCAGGTTTGACCGCTGAGGTCTTTGCCTCCTCTGCTTGCGGATGGCTGCCTTCTCGCTAGGTCCTTGCATGGGCCTCCCTCTGTCTGTGTTGCCTTCTGTTCTAATCACTTCTTCTTATAAGGACACCAGAGACATTGGATTAGTTCCGTTCAGTTCAGTTCAGTCGCTCAGTCGTGTCCGACTCTTTGCGACCCCACGAATCGTAGCACGCCAGGCCTCCCTGTCCATCACCAACTCCCGGAGTTCACTCAGACTCACGTCCATCAAGTCAGTGATGCCATCCAGCCATCTCATCCTTGGTCGTCCCCTTCTCCTCCTGCCCCCAATCCTTCCCAGCATCAGAGTCTTTTCCAATGAGTCAACTCTTCGCATGAGGTGGCCAAAGTACTGGAGTTTCAGCTTTAGCATCATTCCTTCCAAAGAAATCCCAGGGCTGATCTCCTTCAGAATGGACTGGTTGGATCTCCTTGCAGTCCAAGGGACTCTCAAGAGTCTTCTCCAACACCACAGTTCAAAAGCATCAATTCTTCGGTGCTCAGCCTTCTTCACAGTCCAACTCACACATCCATACATGACCACAGAAAAAACCATAGCCTTGACTAGACGGACCTTTGTTGACAAAGTGATGTCTCTGCTTTAGAATATGCTATCTAGGTTGGTCATAACTTTTCTTCCAAGGAGTAAGCGTCTTTTAATTTCATGGCTTCAGTCACCATCTGCAGTGATTTTGGAGCCCCCCCAAAAAATAAAGTCTGGCACTGTTTCCACTGTTTCCCCATCTATTTCCCATGAAGTGATGGGACCGGATGCCATGATCTTCATTTTCTGAATGTTGAGCTTTAAGCCAACTTTTTCACTCTCCTCTTTCACTTTCATCATGAGGCTTTTTAGCTCCTCTTCACTTTCTGCCATAAGGGTGGTGTCATCTCCATATCTGAGGTTGTTGATATTTCTCCCAGCAATTTTGATTCTGGCTTGTGTTTCTTCCAGTCCAGCATTTCTAATGATGTACTCTGCTAGGGCCCACCCTAATGACCCCATTATAACTTAATCACCTCTTTAAAGTCCCTATCTCTAAATATAGTCTCATTCTGAGATATTGGCAATATTGATTTCAATATATGAATTTGGGTGGGGGACACAATTTGTAACAAAGAGGATAATTTTACAACCTACTGCATATAGTTTGAGGAAGAAGAATTGAGAAAATATATAGGATATATTTAGTACAGTATCAAGGCCTTGTGCTCAGTCACTCAGTCATGTCTGACTCTTTACAACCCCATTGACTGTAGCCTGCTAGGTTCCTCTGTCCATGGAATTTCCCAGGCAAGAATACTGCAGTGGGTTGCCATTTCCTACTTCAAGGGATCTTCCCCACTCAGGGATCAAACCTGGGTCTCTTGCATCTCCTGCTTTGGCAGGCGAATTCTTTACCACTGTGCCACCTGGGAAGCCCCAGTGACTAATAAATAAATGACCTAGATGAAAATAAAACACGTAGCCTTATCAAGGATGTGCTTGCCTAGCTCTGGAAGGAAGTAGAGAGGAAAACCCAAAGTTCACATCCTGAGTCATTTTTCCTGGAACACAGCCCCCTAGCCCTCTTGTCTATAGGTGGGTCTCCTCTCAGCTCTGGTCCTGTCTGCCTGCTTCCATTATGTCCCTCCTGTCATGACTGTTTTCCTCCTTGATGATGAATTCTTCAAAGGCAGAGATAAAGTCTATCTTGTCTATATCATCAGTATAGAAGCAAGACAACCTGCACAAACATATTTATTGAATGAATGAATGACAACATTTTTCTGAGATAACTCAATGACTTACCTTCCCCACTGCCCCCCACCATCTTTACAGCAAAGCGGTACATTAAAAAAGCAAGGATTTAAAAAGATTAAAATCATTGCTTTGATTCATGGGTGTTTTGAATCTCTTTTATTGAGTGAAGTTGCTGTTTAAGTTTCCCTCTTTGAGTAACGGAAACCCTGATACGTTTGCAAGGCACGCAATCCACACACGGTTATGCTTTCTTAATATTTAGCTAGCTTTCTGTCTTTCTTGCCACCTCACTGGAGCCAAGGCTGAATTTTAATTTTGTCATTTTAGACCTAAATTTTAGCTATAGCCTTTACACAGTTGAGTATGTAGACCCCGCCCCCCACCACCAAAAAAAAGAGAAACATCAAAACTCAAAACACACTCTATGTAAATTTGCCTTCTCAACTTCAGTACCTGAGCTCAATGAGGCTCAGAAGAACGGTTGCAATTTAGTTAATGTTTTCCTTCTGACATAGAATTTTAATTTGGAATTGTATTTCTGAAAAGGTGGTACAGTTTAGGAGGCTAACAATTTAGGAGGCCATTTAAGATGATGCCTTCTCTATTAAGGGTCGTAGGAGAGCTTCTTCTCAGGGATTAACTGGGCTGAAAGTTCACCAGGGTCAGAGAGCAACAAATGTCCTTGACATTGAGAAGGTCTGTTTGGAAATGTGAGAGAGATTCAGAGCCCCAGTTGTTGTTTTTAATGCTGTTAATGGGAGACAGAATGCTAATTAGTCAGATTCACTAAGTGGCTGAGTCATGCTGTAACCCTTCTTAAAAAAGAAGTGCCCATTTTGAGATGCTAAATGAGGCCATAAAGGCGGCCAACCATACGGTTCCTAAAACAGAAGAGAGTACCAATGAGGCTGTTAATGTAGCCAGCGAATTGAGATTTTTGTGTGTATCTGCACCTATATGCATCTCGATCTATCTCTGGGTCAGTTTTCACATCTAGGGTCAACTCTAATAAGCACTAAAATAAATCCCATAGTAAACTTGGGTTTCTAAGACATTTAATCAGAATCAATTTATTCTTAGGGAAAATCTACTCACAATTTTTATTTGGAAAAAAAAAAAAAACCTTAAGCTTAAGAATTTAACAATTTTCTTCAAATATGAACACATATACATGGAATCTAGAAAAATGGTACTGGTGAAGCAATTCACAGGGCAGGGATAGAGATGCAGACGTCAAGAATGGGCTTGTGGACGCAGAGCGGGAAGGGAAGGGTGGGAAGAGCTGGGAGAGTAGCGCTGACATATATGCACGGCTATGGGGTCGCAAAGAGTCGGACACGACTGAGCGACTGAACTGAACTGAACTGATGGGGGAAACAGGCAGCTGGGGGAAGCTGCTCCATAGCTCAGGGAGCTCAGCTCTGTGCTCCGTGACGACCCAGAGGGAGAGATGGGGCTGTGGGAGGCAGGCTCAAGAGGCATACATGTGGCTGATTCACCTTATGGTACAGCAGAAACTAACACAACATTGTAAAGCAATCATAATCCAATTAAAAATAAAAAGAACTGAACAATTTTCTTGAAAATTGTGGGTTTGGGGTTATCCAAAGAAAGGTCAGAAGGGTAGAGACAGGTTCTGAAGCAGACAGAGGAATGAGATATGGGACTTTCAGGATTCAGCCACAGTTTCTTGGGAAGGATTTCTTAGACGGGCTTTTTTTTTTTTATCTTTCTTCAGGAGAATCAAATTTCCAAGCTAATTATTTGCTTTTTTTTTTTTTTTAACAGCCTCTTGCTCTCTCTTTTGGTCAGTTCAGAGGTTACCAAGATAAAGTATTTGAACTAGAATTCTTCCTAGAGGTGTTGATAGGCAGCCCTGAGTGGTGTTTGTTTTTCACAACCAAGCCTATGTTTCAGTGTCTCCTATTCCTGGTGCAGCAGGATTATTAACAGGAAAACCAATCCAGGGTTACCGGTGCTTGCTAACCAGAAACAAAATACCCTGGAGAACTTGCAAAAGTGTAGCTCTGAGGAGGCAAGCAGATCATCAGGGGTTGTCATTTCTCCCAGCACACTGATTAGCGACTCCGAGGAAACAATGGCTTTTGCTTGGGATGATCTAGGCTAAGGCTATGATTAAGAAATACCATCTCACACTGGCCAGAGTGGCCATCATCAAAAAACTGCAAACGATAAATGCTGGAGAGGGTGTAGAGAAAAGGGAACCCCCTTGCACCGTTGGTGGGAATGTAAATTGGTACAGCCGCTGTGGGCGACAGTATGGAGGTCCCTTAAAGAACTGATCATAGAACTACCATATGACCCAGCAGCCCCACTATTGGGCATATCCCCTGAGAAAACCATAACTCAGAAAGACACATGTACCCCAGTGTTTGTTGCAGCACTATTTATTAATGCAAAGCCAAGACATGGAAGCAACCTAGATGTCCTAGATGAATGGATAAAGAAGATGTGGTACACATACAATGAAATATTAGTCATAAAAAGGAATGAAATTGAGTCAGTTGCAGTGACGTAGATGAACCTAGAGCCTGTCTTACAGAGTGAAGCAAGTCAGAATACGGAATCTAGAAAAATGATACTGATGAACCTATTTGCCGGGCCGGAGTGAGGCGCAGACATAGAGAATGGGCTTTTGGAGACAGAGGGGGAATCAGTGGGGGATGAATTGAGAGAGTAGGACTTGCCTGCGTACACTACCATGTGTAAAACAGATAGCTAGAGGGGACCTGCTGTACAGCACAGGGAGCTCAGCTCTGCGATGGCCTAGAGGGGTGGACTGAGGTGGAAGGGAGGGTCTAGAGGGAAGGGATGTATGTATTCACATGGCTGATTCACAGTGTTGTACATTGACAATGTTGTACAGAAACGAACATGACATTGTAAAGCAATTATATTCCAATAAACATATGTTTTCTTTCCTTTCTCTCTCTGTATCTTTAATGCTCTCTTGGGAAAGGATATACATTCGTTTTATCAAAAGCAAGAGAAGAAAAAAGCATGGAGCTTGGACAAGCTAGCTTTGGTGACAATAGATGGGGGCCTGTGCCATGGGGAGTTGACTTCAGGAGGTCACCCAGGAGAGAGCCTGCAGCTGGTGTCACCACGCTGACCTCCTGCACCGACCACCACTTGGTGCAGCCCTGAGCATCTTCACGTTTCCGCTGATGGGAAAAGAATGCCTGGAGGGATGAACCTGTGCCGGCACAACTGGGGATGGAAAAACAAACCAAAACACATTGGGCCTATTATGCTCTGTCCTTGTATAAACCATTTGGGTTCTATTTAGAGTTAACTGAGGTTCACAGTCCACATTATTCCGAGTAAAGAGTGATATACTCAAGTTTCAGAAACATCATTTAGCAGCCAGCAGAGCATAGAGGCTGAAGAGGAAACAGAGGGAGAGAGACTGGAACGGAGCAGGACCCCATAGTCCTTCCCCCCTGCCTGCCTTTTGTCTGTGGAAAAATTTTAGCCAAAGAATAAGTTTCATCTGAGAAGTGAGAACATGCAGTAACAAAGAAAAACAGTCAGAGGAGAGCAAATTGTCAAGGACATTTGGTTTCTCCTCAAGGGATGCTGAAGCTGAAGTTCCAATACTTTGGCCTCCTGATATGAAGAGCCGACTCATTGGAAAAGACTCTGGTGCTGGGAAAGATTGAGGGCAGGAAGAGAAGGGGGAGACAGAGGATGAGATGGCTGGATGGCCTCACCGACTCGATGGACATGGGTTTGGGTGGACTCCGGGAGTTGGTGATTGACAGGGAGGCCTGGCGTGCTGCAGTTCATGGGGTCGCAAAGAGTCGGACACAACTGAGCAACTAAGCGTGTGCACACACACACACACACACACACACACACACACACAGAGGCCCTGCCTGACTAGCGCCTCCAAATCTCTGGGGGTGGGGTCCAGGAAACTCTTCACATGCTCTGGGAAACTCTTCACATGCTCGCTAGTAGATTCTTTTTTTTTTTTTTTTAAACTTTTCCATTATATGTATTTTACATGGATACATCTATCACATAGAAAGATGAAAGTTATCCTCCGCTGTCATCTTTTCTATACATTCAAAATACAAAGAAAAGGACTACTTCAAAATAAAACAAAGCAAAACTTAAGTAAATTATGTCTGTTTTAACATTTAAGAGGTCAACCTTTCCTCTCTAGCTTAGCAAGTTCATGGTTAAGCTTGGGCATGGAGTTCTTCCACAGTGGATTACGGTTCTTAATAAGTCCTCTACCATGTGCCGATGGACTGCAACCCTCCACGGACATATCAGTAGTTTGTGATTCAGGAGTGAAATGCGTCTGGATTAAAATCTCTAGTAGATTCTGAGGACACTGCTGGACAAGAAACCATGGGGGAAATGCCAAGTTCTTTGGTCGCCTGCTTGGGCACCTGGATGCAGCCTGGCCTTCCTGCCCTGCAGACGTGTACTCTGTAGGGTTAACTTTCCATTCTAAAGCAATGAGGGAATGCCTTTCAACCATCAGGGTTCCACTTGGAAAACCACAACTTCCAGGGAATAAATCAGGCCACCTGGGAATAGTTTAGTCTCTCTACTTGAGAGGAGTGTTTCATCAGCTTCATTTCATCAGAGGATCTGGCCTGCATAGTAATAATAATCATTTTGATGACAACCAGCATTTGTTTAAGGAGGGATGGATGATGGCAGGGTATGGAGGACTTAAGTGTGGAGCAGCAATAAATCCTCTCTCTTTGTCTTTGTGGGCTAGGATAGTACTAATCATTTTCTTCTTTCCTTCCTCCCAGGGCTCTGCCTGGGCAGAAAAAAGCAGCCAGCAGCTTAGTTGGGGTGATTTTGGGCATACCACGAAGACCTCCGGGAAGGCCTAATATCCTTCCTGTCTGCCAGTGTTCCCCCATGTATGGGTCCCTCTGAAATTCTATTGGTTTCTTTTACCCATCGAAAGCTTAGTTGCTTAAAATATGAATTTCCTCTGAGTGGGTTGTAATTGAAGAGTACCCTTTAAATGACTTTGAAGAGGAACCCAAATATATTTATCTTAAAATATACATGTTCTATACTTGTTGTTGTTTAACCACTAAGTCATTGTCCTTCGCTTTTGCAACCCCATGGACTGTAGCCCGCCAGGCTCCTCTGTCTGTGAGATTTCCCAGGCAAGAATACTGGGCTGGGTTGCCATTTCCTTCTCCAGGGGATCTTCTCGACCCAGAGATTGAACCCGAGTCTCCTGCGTTAGCAGGAGGATTCTTTACCACTGAGCCACCAGAGAAGCCCGCATGTACTATAGTACCAACATTATACATGTTATACTGATGCAAAAATATCAATGAATATATAATTGTATATGAACAATACATTTCCCCCAATCTCCAACTGACTGAGTGGTAAATCTTGCTTCACAGAGTCCTGCTCTAAAACTGAAGGTCTTAATCTGAGGAAATCCATGAATGGGCTCCAAATGGTGAATCAACTACATAACACATATGCAAATCAGTGGGCATTTCTTTTCTGGAGAGAAGGTGTACCTATGGTTTTCCTAGAGGGATTTTTAAACTCAAAATATGTTATATAGTCACAGGTAAGGGAGAGAAGGATCTCCAAATAGGATTTCACATGGGGCGAGGAGGGAGAAAGACAAGAATGGAAGAAATGGAGTTATTTTTAATGAGCAGCTGCTGTAAGTTAGATACTGTCTCTGAAGCCCTGACTTCCCTTCTCACACTTGATTTTCACTTTTTTTGCTGAAGCGAGTCATTGTTATTACTATTTTATAAATAGGCAAACTAGGACTCAGGGAAATTAAATGATTTTCTCAGGTCTTAGGATGGATGGGATGGATGTGAGATTCAAGGGGGGAGAACAATGGGTTAATGAATTCAAAGGGCTTCAAACAGGGAGATTAGGGATCTCAAAGAGACGCATCCCTTCCTCTGGCCTCTGAGACAGATGGAGCGCTCCCCTTATCTGGGGCCAACCCTTCCAGATACGCTGCCGGTTCTTCCCTCTCCTTTCTCTTCTGGGACCATATCTATCAAATGTTTTCTCTCCCTTGTACACCTTCAGTCTCTCCTGCTGCCCTGAGGATCCTCAATAAGAACAGAAGCACAGATGTAGAGAACGGCGGGGTGGACGCAGGGTGGGGGAGGTGGGGGGAACTGGGAGATTGGGATTGACGTCTAAGCACTGCCATATATAAAACAGATAACTGGTGGGGGCCTGCTGTGAAGGGCAGGGAGCTCAGCTCAGTACTTTGTGGTGATCTAGAGGCGTGGGATGGGGCTGGGGTGGGAGGGAGACCCATGAGGAAGGGGATATATGTATACACATTGCTGATTCACTTTTTTGTTCAGCAGACTCTAACACGACATTGTAAAGCTACTATACCCCAATGGGGGAAAAAAGTGTCCAAAAAGGACAAGGAATGGGTAATGAAAATAAAACCAAAAGCTCTCCAGATAATTCTACCGTCTCTGTTTCACTGTCCCCTCCCCAACTACTCTCTATTTATTCTTTACCCTCCTGCATCCCTGATTACAAAAAATTTCCCTTAAACTGACATGCTTTTCCTTCTCTCAGTTTCTCTCTTCTGTCCTCTAGTACTTTTAAAGCACAGCTCTGTTCCTGTAGCTTTGGTGCATAAACACCTTCAATTAAAGTACACACGGTAAGATTCGTTGCCTACCCCTCTTTCTATCATGAAAGTCTGTAGTAGTATATCATTTTGTCTTCCTGGGCCTGACACAGAGCTGGGAACCACATGATAATGCAGATACAGTGAAGGAATGACTGGTTCCCCTTGTCAAAATTCACAGATTAAACTCCATGCTATATATGGTGAACAACTATGGTAGTCTTTCCAGGGCTGAGGGGTTTCTTAGGATGCAGACCTTTTTGCTCGAAAGCTGGGCCAAATTGGTTGCCCTATGCCTTGACTTGATGGTCCAGATCAACTTGATCTGGCCCCAGGCAGCTTTTCCAAGCTCAGTGGCATTAGTTCCTCACAGACATCCTGTGTTTCTAAAAAGAAAACAAAACAAAGCATGTCCTTGAAGATGGATCATTTGCTAAACCTGCGATGTGGATGCAGGGCCACAAACCAAGTAGCTTGAGAAGCCCAGGGGTGGGGGAAGAGAGGCTATTTCGGTTGTACTTGGCTCAGTTTGCAACTGGAGGTCATGGGAATGGAACTGACCCAGAGGGATATTTGGATGGGAGTGGGGGTGGGGGAGGGATGGTGAGGAAGGAGTCTGCTGTGGTGCGGGAGTTCTCCAAGTGTGGTCTTTGCCTGAAAGTTTGTGTGGTGTCTCGCCTGAAAAGAAAGGAAGTGTGGTGTCTCGCCTGAAAGTTTTCAGAAATGCAAATTCTCAGCCCCGCCCCCCTCCCCCTCCCACCCCACCAGCCCTCCTGAATCAGACATTCTGGGGGTACGCCCAGCAATCTGTATTTTAACAAGTCACCCATGGCACTGTGATGCCCATACAGATGAGAGTGCCACTGTCAGGGGAAATGAACACTTCCAGGATTCAGAAACCTGGATGGTAGTGCCAACTGTCACACAGATGATCTGTGAAACTGGGGGGCTTCCAAATCTCTTGTATTAACTGAGGGGGTTGGCATGGATGCTCTCTGAAGTGTGAGGGAAAGTCCTACCCTCCAATAGCTCTAACTTCCTCTTTTAGCGCCTGAACAACTATTGTCCTATGACATCTCAGCCTGTGTCAAACCTTGATTTAATTAACTATTGTCTGCCCACTGCTCACTGCTTGGCTCTTGCTACGTGGGGTGCTCTCGTGCAGGAATGCTGTGAAATGACTTAAGCGGATTTGATCAACCCTATTAAGGTCTTTGGGGGAAATATCGGAGGCCTGGTCAGGGTCCTAGATTTCTCCTGGATTGGGACAACCGTGACACCACGTTCTTTTTCAGTCATGCCACACAACTTGCAGGAACTTATCTCCCCAACCAGGAACTTAATCCGTGCTTTCTGGAGTGGAAGACAGTCCTAACCACAGGACCACCAGGGAATTCCCAACATCGAGTTTTACCACTATTGTTTGTTGTTTCTAAATCATGTCTGACTCTTTTGTGACCCCATGGACTGTAGCCCACCATGCTCCTCTGTCCATGGGATTTCTCAGGCAAGAACACCAGAGTGGGTTGCCGTTTGCTGCTCCAGGGGATCTTCTCCATCCAGGGACTGAACCCGCATCTCCAGCATTGGCAGGCAGATTCTTTACCACTGAACCACAAGGGAAGCCCCTTCACTGATAGCAAGGCTCAGATCTAATACTGCCACACATAGAAACATTTAAGTCAGGAGACACAAAGGAGTCACATAAGCTGTTCTATGAGCTTGAGACAGTCCCAGCTCTGGGTCCCTTTGAGTATTCCAGCAGCAATTTGCCTGGAGGGTTCACTAGAGGCAAAGAGGCAGTCATCGAGCAGCATGGTTCCGCTAACATTCCTGCCCGATTCAGACAAGGAGACTCCTCGGAGTCAGCGGCTAGACCCAGGACAATTTCCGAATCAAGCCTCAGGCTGGGCTCCTAATTGCACAAGCTATCAGGCTCAATGGATTCTTAGCCTCGTTCACGCATGACTGGGATGCCTGTGTACTATTTCAGTCAATACACACATCTTGATCACCACTCATTTCACCAATGAAAAATCATTTCTCATATCCATTACTCTAACAAAGAAAGCCTCTGGAGTCTATCGGCCATAAAGATAGCTGAAGTGTTGCTGGAGCCTCATATGGGAGCTGAAGTTTCCATTAGAGTCTTTTAGATTCTAACCACCCCAACAGAGAGAGCCAATGAGGGGGCTGACTCTGCCTCCAGCAAGATGAAAACTACCTAACAAATACTGCTTATGGCTAAATATGCAGAGAAACACAATGTTATAAATTTCAGAACATGTGAAAATGCTGTATTTTTAGGTCCGCAGTCTCTGGTTAAGGTTAGGAATTTTCTATGATTCAACCAAAGGACAAAGTCTTGGAGCACTTGAATACCTTGTGTTATCTCTTTTTGTCTCATCCTGTCTTTGCTGGTCTCCTTGAGTGTCCCACCTTTATCTCTTCCCAGACATTGACCTTGGTTCTCTGCCTGAGATGGTTCCATCTCAATCTTTTTTTCTGCAAAATGCCAATTTTTTCTGAGATATCAACTTATAAAAGGGATACTAGACTCCTCAAATATACCAGTGTTCTCCTGGGATATCTTTTTAAAAAAATTATTTTATTTTTGGCTGCATTGTATCTTCTTCGTTGAACACGGGGATTTCTCTAGTTGCAATGCATGGGCTCCTCATTGCGGTGGCTTTTCTTATTGTGGAGCACAGGCTCTAGAGTGCTGGCTCAGTAGTTGGGGCACATGGGATCAGTGATTCCACAGCATGTAGAGTCCTCCTGGATCAAGGAATCAAACCTGCATCCCCAACATTGGCAGGCGGACTCCCAACCACTGGACCACCAGGGAAGTCCATCCTAGAACATGCTAAACATCCTGTGCTAACTGCCTTCTGAGCACCATATTGTATTAATTCCTTTATCCTGGCCTGTATAGTCAAAGCTATGGTATTTCCAGTAGCCATGTACAGATGTGAGAGTTGGACTAAAAAGAGGCTGAGTGCCAAAGAACCGATGCTTTCAAACTGTGATGCCAGAGAAGACTCTTGAGAGTCTCATGGACAGCAGGGAGATCAAACCAGTCCTAAAGGAAATCAGCCCTTAATATTCACTGGAAGGACTGATGCTAAAGGTGAAGCTCCAATACTTTGGCCATCTGATGCAAAGAGCCAACTCATTGGAAAAAACCCTGATGCTGGGAAAGACTGAAGGCAAAAGGAGAAGAGGGTGGCAGAGGATGAGATGGTTAGATAGCACCACTGAGTCAATGGACGTGAATCTGAGCAAACTCCGGGAGATAGTGAAGGACAGGGAAGCATGGTGTGCTGCAGTCTATGTGGTCCCAAAGAGTCAGACACGAGTGAGTGATTGAACAACCTGGTCTGTAGGTGGTGTGCTCCCCAACAGCCTGAGCAGGACCCAGCTGGTTGCCAGGACAGAGCAGGAAGGCAGCAAATAGTGCCTTATGTTCCACAGAAAATTGGAGAAGTTTTCTTGGAAGGAAAAATGAGCTTAACCTGAGTGACAATAATGTCCCCAGTGGACAATATAAGGCAGTTTACAGCTGGTGCTAAATGTTGAGATATAGTCTGTAAATGCCATAAGCAGTTAAGGATAGAAGATTGAAGGTGAGGCTAATGGAAAGCCAATTGAAGACATTTAGGAGATAAGATTTGAGCCCTTGTCCTAAGTTTCCTGGAGACAACACAGGCCACTCTGCTATCACCCACTGGGCTCACCCTGGACCATTCGCTGAGGGGCAATGAGGCTTCCATGCACTGAGAGAGAGCCTTTGGCATCACCAGATATATGCAAGGGCGACAGAGGGAGGGGGTAGGAACAGCAATAGCAGTTACACCAATGACACCAGTACTGATATCGTCTGGGATCGTTCAATCAATTAGCATACAATTTAGTGTAAGAAGAAATCAGAGAGAAGAGAGAGAATGAGAACACAAACCCATGCGCCTATCAAGGATAAGCGAGGAAGCAAAAGACCGAAACTGCTGGCTGTGCATGTGGGTAGATCTCTCTTATTTGCCAGCAAGAATTCATCCAAGAAGGAAGATGACTGTGTCCCAGCCGTTTTGGAGTCCGGCATATTATCTGTTGCAGATTTTGGTATCTTACTTAGGCTTGTGCAAGTCTGATTTTAGGAAGAGTGTACATTATTTACATGAAAACAAATATGAGCATTCGGAGGCATTTTTTCCCCTGTGTGCAATTCCTACTAAAGAATTTACATTCTTCTAATTTGCTGCTTTACTGCATCACTTAGTATCCGCCTGAGATGAGCACAATGTCCTCAGTTGGGAAGGTATGGAGGAAATTTACCCTTTTTGCACCGAATCACTTGCTCTTCTCCTGGAAGCTACCAAACCCTTGCTCACTTGAAATACCCTTTTCTAAGCACCAGTCTCTGCAGGTATCAGCTGACCCCCAAATTACAATGTAGGCTGGGGAAGATGTTTGATTTTAACATTTCATCTTGAGCCTCCTGTGCAGTATTTCTCCTCTGATTGAAAATGGTCTTCTTGATAACAATGCAGAGGCATGTGTTTTATCGACGCTGCAATTGATGGATTCATCTTGCGAATGGGGGTTCTGAGTGAATTTTAGCAACATGCAAAACGTGAATACCATCTGGTGGGGCTGCTTCCTGCAGAGTTAGGGTAAACATCATGAATAGCATTAATGTAAACCACATGTATTAGTGGTACCCACCCTACCAGCTCAACAGACTTACAGACTGAATCTGAACCAGAAATGGTCTTTGGAAACCAGACATTGAACTTCTGAGTTCCTCTAGGAAAAGGAAGACACATTTAGAATCTTGGTTTAAACACACTGGAATTCTAACACCCATGCTTTTGCTTGCTGCATTTTGATTTTTAGGACTAAGAGGAATCCAAGAGGCCAGCTCTGAAGGCAGCTTTTGATGTGATTGTGGAGCTCTGTCACCAATTCAATTAAAATTGAAAGAAATACAGAAAATCATTGGAAATCTTTGTGGCATCATGGCCCCAAGCATTTGCAGCTGTGCCCATCGAGCTTAAGCTGAAAGAACACTGGCTCATGAAGAGTTTTTGTGTTTACTGAGAACAAATTGGTGGTGTTGATCATCACTGGGACAGAGCAAAGGCAACAGAGAGCCTGCTGGAATCGTGTTCATGGAGACTGATCTTTGTAGCAGTGCTTTATTTTCAAGTATCAGTAGGGAACAAACCTCTGCTGTGTGGTTTTTGCTCAACATTTTCTTAATATAATACAGCTTGTCCAGATTATTATAATCTCTGTAGACTGTATCCATGACTGCAACCTAGAATTTGAAGTCTTTTCCAAAGGGTTTGTTTTTACCATTGTGTCTGCCTCCTGCTGCTTAAATCCCTCACAGATGTAGGGAGATGGGAATAGGATATTCTTTGCTCTCCACTGTCTATCCCTCTCTGCCTTCTTATTTATTGTCTTTACTATATGCCTGAGATGCAGGAGACGCAAGAGATGCAGGTTCGACCCCTGCTATCTAATCCCTGGCTCAGGAAGATCCTCTGGAAGAGGAAATGGCAACCTGCTCCAGTATTCTTGACTGAAAAATCCCATGGACAGACGAGCCTGGTGGGAAACAGTTCACAGGGTTGCAAAAAGCTGGGCACGACTGAAGTGACTTAGCACACACACAAGCAAGAGGTCAGAAACTCTGGGTTGTTGGCCCCTGCTTGACTCTCTCCTTCTGCAAGGCCAACATTCATGCTTAATTTCAGCACCAGATGCCTGGAATTCCATTTTTTTTCTTTCCTGAACCCGTGCAATGACTTTTGCCTAGTCTCCTTGCCACCATTTTTGCTCCCCTAGGGTTTGTTCTTCATGCAGTAGAGAGAATGAACGTATTAAAATGAAATTCAGACTTCCTCTTCTCCTCTTTTGCCATTTCAGGGATGTTACGAATGCTTTAGTCTGAAATTCTGCTCATCTGCTTTTGGCAGAGCTAGCTTCTCATCCTTCAAATCTCATCTCAGTGACACCTTCTCAGAGGGGTCTTCTCTGGCCAGACTCAAGTATTTACATCCTCATCTTACTGTCTGTCTCACGCCCTGTTTTTGTCCCTTGTAGCTTTTATTGCAGTTTGTGCCTGTTCTATTTAACTGTCTTCTCCTATAGTATTCACCTTCTACAAAAGCAGGGATCCCAGTAGTTTTGGCTTCCTCCTCATTAAATCTCTACTACTTAACATGGAGTCTTGCTCGTGCTCAACCGCTTCCAGGTTGTGTCCGACTCTTTGTGACCCCATGGATCGTAGCCCGCCAGGCTCCTCTGTCCATGGCATTCTCCAGGCAAGAATGGGGTGGATTGCCATTCCCTTCTCTAGGGCATCTTCCTGACTCGAGGATTTAACCTGAGTCTCCTGCATCGCAAGCAGATTCTTTACCATCTGAGCCACCTGGGAAGTCCTAGGGAGATGATCTAAATGAGAAGCAAAGGGAGAACTGCCCTTCTCCAGGCAAACCCAGGATCTAGAGCCGCATTCTGGAGCTCTGTCTCTGACTTATATGTGAGAGGGGTGGAACCACCAAGCGTTCAGGTCCCCAGAGCCAAGATCACAAAATACTCATGAAGTCTCCTATTTTATGCACTTCCACCATCTCTGCAAGCAGCACAGATCAGAAAACTCATCCCCTTCTGATACTCGGAGATCAGAACAGATGTAGAGAGAGATGAAATCGTTTGCCAAAGGTCACAGAGTTCATCATGCTTGAGGGCAAGGACCAGGAACTCAAACATTTCTTTACTCCAAATTCAGAGCTTTCTCTAGCAGAGGCTTCCGCCTGAAAAGCTGGTGTTTCAGTTCTTGTATGCTAAGCTCTGTTGCAGCATTTCTTCTGATGTATGGCCCAAATTCTGCTTCAGTGGGTCTTGCCCAAAACTCATTTCTTTGGTGAACTATCTTCTAATCTCAAATGACCACAGGCTCTCCTTAGATGGAAGCTCCCAGACATGGTCTTTGAAAAATTACATCATAATCCTAAAAAGAAATGAAGGAAATTGAAACCAATCTTTGTGACGTACTGTTTTTATTTGGTTGCTTGTGCTATTTAGATGAAGGGATTACAGGATAAGGACTATATCTTTTCCATGTTTTATACCATGCTTAATAAGTTCTCAGAATATAATAAATGTTTCACAGGCCAATGAAAAATTCCAATGCACATAGCCTACCAGAGAGGTTATAAAATTATTCATGGCTGACATTGATGAGAGAATCAGAGCTTTTACCCTACAGGGAGAAGACTGTGACTGAGAATCCAGGAGTTATTCCAGGAAAACCAGATATAGAGTATTTCAGTAAAACCAATTTCCAGCATGAGTTTATTAAGACATATAGAAATGTACATAATAATAAGTGCTAATTTATGTTACTCTATGATGAAAATAATAATTGGTGCTGGTTATTTATCATATGATATGCTCATTTTGGAGAAGGAAATGGTGACCCACTCTGGAATTCTTGAATGAAAAATATCAGAGATGAGCCTGGTGGGCAACAGTCCATGGGGTCAAAAGAGTCAGACACAACTGAGCTGCTAAGTACACACACACACACACACACACACACACACATTAATTTTAATATGATTTTCAAAAGAGGATAGATATTACTGATTGAGCGAGATAACACATGGGGAGGAGACCATGTATATAGTAAATATCACATATATGTAAATGGTTATCTTGATGGAATTATTTCAGATGTCTGAACAACCGAATAAGCATTGTGAAATTAGTGGAAAATAAAATTTCAAAGATGTTGGATAAATAAAATTTGAAATTGAACCATCTACACTGTATGGCAGTTACATAGAATGTCAGAAAATATTACCTGGATTGAGAGGTAGGAGAAAAGATTATCTGGAATAGGAGGGAGGAGAAAATCCTTTAGTAAGTTTTGAACATTTGCTTCCTTAATTTATTGGTTGTATTTTCCGGAAGTCAATTTTCATTGCGAATAAAACCATTTACTAATGTGTGTGTTACTGAAAGGCTTATGTGTTTATGTGTTCTGTAATAGTTCGAGAATACTATAGAAGGTGACTACAAAGAAATCTGGGGGTCAAGATATGAGTATATAGAACCGCTGGGAACCAGAGGCTGTGAGGGACTGAAGGTCAGGTCAATGATCAAGGCTGGTATGAGTGGGTGAGAGAAGACTGACATGGAGGAAGATGTTCTCAAGGAAGAGCAAGGTAGGGGCATGGACTCTCGCAGTTTTGTGAGAGAGACTGCTAAATTAATAAATGCAAAGTGAAGCGCTAATGGGATAATTGACTTGTTTGATCATATATTAGGTATCAAGTATATATTCCACCTTGGGGCTTCCCAGGTGGCTCAGTGGTAAAGAATCTGCCTGCAACTGCAGGAGAAGCAGGAGAAGCAGGGGAGTTTGGTTTGGAAGTGGGTTTGATCCCTGGGTCGGGAAGATCCCCTGGAAGAGGAAATGGCAATCCACTCCTGTATTCTTGCCTAGAGAATCCCACGGACAGAGGAGCCTGGTGGGTTACAATCCATAGGGTTGCACAGAGTTGGACATGACTGAATGACTGAGCATACACACACACATTTGACCTGCATATCTGTGTATCAAAACACCTTATATGAACATGCTAACAGACAGGAGTGATTATAAGATGCTCTGAAATCACATACGAGGGCTCTCTAACCTAGTCCAGGAGGATTAGGTTAGGTTTCCAGGAGAAGGTGACTGTCCTAAATCAGAGTGGAGGGGAGATGGGGAGTAGGCTGGAGAGAGGAGGGCATTCAGAGGGCCCATCAGAATGGCAGAGAAATAAGGTGAATCCCTCTTCTTCAGACTGTAGTCCTTCTCATCAGGGTTATCTTTGAAGTAATTGCTGGTGAGAGAGTCATCCCATACTTAACCAGAAAAATTGAGTATCCCCTCCAAAGTTACTCTTACCGCTTATGGTACCTCTTGTTCTTGGTCGTCAATATATCTGGTCTCCTCTCCAGCCACAGAGAAGGCTAAATTTCCCTTATCCCCAAGACATAGCCATGGAATTAGCTTTGGCCATCTGGTCCCATCACTTCATGGGAAATAGATGGGGAAACAGTGGAAACAGTGTCAGACTTTGTTTTTTGGAGCTCCAAAATCACTGCTGATGGTGACTGCAGCCATGAAATTAGAAGACGCTTATTCCTTGGAAGAAAAGTTATGTCCAACCTAGATAGCATTTTCAAAAGCAGAGACATTACTTTGCCGACTAAGGTCTGTCTAGTCAAGACTATGGTTTTTCCTGCGGTCATGTATGGATGTGAGAGTTGGACTGTGAAGAAGGCTGAGCGCCGAAGAATTGATGCTTTTGAACTGTGGTGTTGGAGAAGACTCTTGAGAGTCCCTTGGACTGCAAGGAGATCCAACCAGTCCATTCTGAAGGAGATGAGCCCTGGGATTTCTTTGGAAGGAATGATGCTAAAGCTGAAACTCCAGTACTTTGGCCACCTCATGTGAAGAGTTGACTCATTGGAAAAGACTCTGATGCTGGGAGGGATTGGGAGCAGGAGGAGAAGGGGACGACAGAGAATGAGATGGCTGGATGGCATCATGGACTCGATGGATGTGAGTCTGAGTGAACTCCAAGAGATGGTGATGGACAGGGAGGCCTGGCGTGCTGCGATTCATGGGGTCGCAAAGAGTCGGACACGACTGAGCGACTGAAGTGAACTGAACTGAATGACATGTGTGCAGAAGTGAGCTGGATGGAGACACATAAATGTTAGTGTGCTGTTCTCCCTAATTCTCCTTGTGTCACTGAACCAGGAGATCACGTGCTCCAGATGGTACAGTGACAGGAGAGTGGAGCCTCTGTCTCTCTGGATCCTCACTCAGTGTCTCAGAGAGGCTCCGGGGGGTCCCCGTGACCCACAGCAAGTTTTGAGTGAGAAATAAATTTCTGTTCTTCTAGGCTGCTAAACTTTTTTTTGGGGTAGGGGACGATCATGACTGCAACATGACTGCAAACTGCACTGTTTGACTTTATCTCTGTTGAAAACCTTTTTGTTTTTAGATTTGTGTCTTGCTTTCATATTCTTTGACTCACTTTTTACCATAAAGTATTGTCTAAGGGCTCTTCAGGAGAAGGCAATAGCAAGCCACTCCAGTACTCTTGCCTAGAAAATCCCATGGATGGAGGAGCCTGGTAGGCTGCAGTCCATGGGGTCGCTAGGAGTCGGTCGCGAGTGAGCGACTTCACTTTCACTTTTCGCTTTCACACAATGGAGAAGGAAATGGCAACCCACTCCAGTGTTCTTGCCTGGAGAATCCCAGGGACGGGGATCTATGGGGTCGCACAGAGTCGGACACGACTGAAGCGACTTAGCAGCAGCAGCAGCAGCAAGGGCTCTTCATGGCATCTAGATTTTTGCTGGAATTAAATGACTTTGGAAAATAGCATACTATTATTTACAAATCTTATGGTAAATTTCAGATGGACGTGGAAGTGTTAGTTGCTCAGCTGTGTCTGACTGTTTGCGACACCAGTGACTGTAGC
Organism: Cephalophus harveyi; assembly: GCA_006410635.1. Lineage (NCBI taxonomy): Eukaryota > Metazoa > Chordata > Mammalia > Artiodactyla > Bovidae > Cephalophus > Cephalophus harveyi. Next base: position 114,045 of record SJYT01081740.1, read on the forward strand.
TCGCCAGACTCCTCTGTGGAATTCTCCAGGCAAGAATACTGGAGTGGGATGCCATTGCCTTCTCCAGGGGATCTTCCTGACTCAGGGATTGAATCTGGGTCTCCTGCATTGCAAGCAGATTCTTTACCAACTGAGTCACCAGGGAAGTACAAATTTCAGATGGGAAATGCTTCTATTAAAATCCTAAATGGGGGCTTCCCTAGCAGTCCAGTGGCTAAGCCTCTGCAGTCCCAGTGCAGGGGGCAGAGGTTCGATCCCTGCTCGGGGAACTAGATCCCACATGCTGCAACGAAGAGTTCACATGCTGCAACTAAAGATCCTGCATGCCACGACCAACACCTGGTGGAACAAAAACAAAAACAAAATCTTGTATGGATAATATACTGCAAAAATACTCAAAACTATACTGTTACCTTCTATGTTTTCATGCTTGTTTTTTAGTTTTTTGATTTTGTTTTACTGGTATAACACATCCTACATTTTTCCTATTGTCACTAATTAAAAAAGAACTTAATTTTCAAATAACACGGCAGTCATATTTATTAGGAAACGTGAGTTAAGTCCATATATCCTTCTGGTACTATTTTTCTTTTTACAGAGAATGCTTCCACTCCATTGCTAGATCTCACAGTCTGCATTAATTAAAATATGCATTCATACGCTTCACTGAAGCCAGAATTTCAATGTTAGACTCTTTTGGATGGTGTGAGAAGGTTGGACCCAAACTTGCAAATTTGGCCCAGTTTATTACCTAGAATCTACTATCAGTTTTGTTTCTGAAAGTAATTCAAAGGCAAAGTTAAAAACAGGTTAATAAAAATTCAGGTGCAACTACATCAGTAAACTAGATGATTAAGATGGGTTGTTGACCTGAAACAAGGGCAAAATTTTCAGTGAAATTCTGTTCATTGTGTAATTTGAGAAGGATAAAGGGAGCATAATCTTTTCTGGGGTGTTTTTATTTGGAGACCCAGAGAAAGAGAGTAGGAAATTATAAGATTTCTTCCTTCCTCTGTCCAAGGGATTCTCCAGGCAAGAATACTAGAGTGGGTTGCCATGACCTCCTCCAGGGGATCTTCCCATCCCAGGGATCAAACCCACATCTCTTATGTCTCTTGCGTTGACAGTAGGGTTTTTCACCACTGGTGCCACTTGGGGAGCCCATAGAAGGGCTTGCTTGCCACCAAACATAAAACAGATTGCTCATTTGACTTTTTCTTTCTTCCTTCCCTTCTTTTTTTTTAAAGGAAAGACAAAACTACTTTTTATTGTGATATTTGATGGTATCTTATTGTAATTTGAAACATATCATGGGATTTATAAAGTGAGCTGCAACCCCCTGATAACTTTGAGGAACCTAAAGGACTTGTTTGAGATATCTTCAAACCTTTCTGTGACAGCATTTACATAAGAGCTGTATTTCTTATTATCCTCCTGCGTTTATCCTCCTGGACCCAGAGAGTTTTCTTACTAAGAGATGAAGTGACTTGTGTGCTTTATTGATGAGATTCATCTTATCTATGTTCTATGACGATTCAAGGACAGTATTCAGAATAAATTTCCAATGTATATGTACCTTTTTTTTAGTACTTGTTTATGCCTTTCTGTACCATTTATTTGCAGCCTCACTTTCTGATTTTAAAAAATCCATTCCTTCCTTTTTTTGGAGACCCTGTCCTATGATTAAGCACAATATTATGTTCTACAGGAAACAGTGGAGATAAATGTTGAGATGACCAAGATGGTGAAGAAATTGGCTGTGTATCATAAACTGAAAAAACCCAATCTTTGTCCTGAGTCTGTCTGCACTTTTTTCTTCCAGATTCTGTCACATTTCTGCACGTTAGTTCTTCACCTTTCTCTCCCACTCCTATTCCTGCCCTCCCCTCCTTACTTCGCCCTCCTGATATAGCCCTACCTGACGTCCACTATCATGCTCCTTCTGCCTCTTAGCTTCTTGAGGAAAATAAGATGAGATGTTTTAAGCTTCTTTTGACAGAAAGAGGCATACTGATCATCCTTTCCCAACTTTTTGTCATGCAGGTTACATCATTACCTCTCCAAGTCAGGCTCTGACCAAAGAGAAACAGAAAATAGGAATGATAAGATCTACTCTGGCAAAACAATTTAGCACCAGACTGTTTCACGTAGCACATATAGCTTACTGCTATATACAAAGGCCTAAATTACGTGGTGAGAGAATTATAGATTAAAAATTGTGCCTCAGAGGTAATAAGTGCAAAATAAAGTGGAATAAAGAAAGATTCGCTTGACAGCAGAATTACATCATTACCAGAAAAATTAAATTTGTCTTGAGATCCAGCTTTCCCTTGTGGGGTTCCTCCTGAGTGTGCTTGCTTCTCTTTCGTTCAGTCTCTCTTTCCTCTTCTGTGTCCTCTGAGAAATCAGTGTCTTCAGGTAGTTTCCTAGCAGAGCCACTGGCACTCTGAGCAGGAAATCAAAGTCAAGCACACAAACGGGACTGTCGAAGGTGGAGTTTGTGGGTGGTCTCCGCAGCTCTCCTCCAGTGATCATTTCCAGTGCATCACGTGGTCTGTAATAGCTACTTGGTGGAATAGAATCAAAAGCTTCGAATACATATATTCAGTTACTTCAGGGTCTATGCATGTTTACTTTCTGATTCATATATATAAACACACACATACATATATACGTAAACACACGCACAGTATCTTGTTATCAGGATACTGTACAGGGCATGCTTGAATTAAACAGCGAGATAGATGGTCCTAGGTGACGATGAACACTACTTTCAAAACACTTACCATTAACATGGTTTATAGAAATTACTCAGCTATTGGGTTAAGTCCCCAAATGAGGACACCTTGTATGTTTTTTTTCTGTTTTCACCTTTGCATATGAGTTGTTTCAATATGCACCAGGACATCAGAACCATGAATCCCCTCAAACAAGTTTTATTGGGGTTTTTATGGTGATGGGGTTTTTGTGCTTGAAAGGATTCTTGGCTGTGTTGCCCTGTATTGGGGTTTCAGTTCAGTTCAGTTCAGTTGCTCAGTTGTGTCCGACTCTTTGTGACCCCATGAATCGCCACATGCCAGGCCTGCCTGTCCATCACCAACTCCCTGAGTTCACTCAGACTCACATCCATTGAGTCAGTGATGCCATCTAGCCATCTTATCCTCCGTCATCCCCTTCTCCTCCTGCCCCCAGTCCCTCCCATCATCAGAGTCTTTTCCAATGAGTCAACTCTTTGCATGAGGTGGCCAAAGTACTGGAGTTTCAGCTTTAGCATCATTCCTTCCAAAGAAATCCCAGGGCTGATCTCCTTCAGAATGGACTGGTTGGATCTCCTTGCAGTCCAAGGGACTCTCAAGAGTCTTCTCCAACACCACAGTTCAAAAGCATCAATTCTTCAGTGCTCAACCTTTTTCACAGTCCAATTTTCACATCCATACATGACTACAGGAAAAACCATAGCCTTGATTAGACGGACCTTAGTCGGCAAAGTAATGTCTCTGCTTTTGAATATGCTATTGGGGTTTAGAATGTACTATAAAAGTGTACTTATTTATAAATGCTAGGTAGTGTATTTCCTATTCTAGTTATATTTTACTTTCACTGATGGTGAAAATTTATATTTCCTGAGCACAGCTGCAGGTGGAGAACGGTAAGTCTTCCCAGGTAGCTCAGATGGTAAAGAATATGCCCACAGTGCAGGAGACCTGGGTTTGATCCCTGGGTCAGGAAGATCCCCTGGAGAAGGGAGTGGCAACCCATTCCAGTATTCTTGCCTGGAGAATCCCATGGACAGAGGAGCCTGGTGGGCTACAGTCCATGGGTTGCTAAGAGCTGAACACAGCTGAGTGACTAACACACACACATTGAGTGCAAAGGGAAAATGAGGTGGAAAAAAATTTGCTTTGGACAGAAATTTCCATTTTTTTTTGGTGATGGTAGAAAGCAGACCAAGGAGGATTATGAGCACATGGATAGCTTACATTTTTTATTATGAACATGAACTTATCCACCTTGGTTTTTTTATAGGAACATTCAGGACTTATTTTTTATTAGGAGAGTAAAATATGTTTTATAGGAAAAAGATACAAATCAGCACATCCAAAAATTCACCTCGGTTTAAAAATATATTGGGTTTAGATCTGCACTAAAAGATCTGTGCCACGTATTAAGAGCTATCCCTGAGGAAAGATTGTTAGTTCAGTCATTTCATTTTTATGATTCCTTTGGAGAGAACTAGAGACTTGCTTTAAAAAGTTGCACTAGACTTGTGTCAGAGATAACTGTAAATTGCTTGAAAAAGAAGAAAAACAACAACAAAAAATTTCTATAAGCTTTTTTTCCCCTTTAAAGAACCACACTGGAATGGTACACAGCACGACATGGGTGTGTGTAGACACACCCAGCTCTACTGATATTTGATTCTCAAAGAAGAGCCTATGGCTTTATAGCAGCAGATTAGCAAATAAATGTGCGTTTGTATATTTTAAATTACAATAAACTCTTTAAGGTACTTTGTGTCTTTTTTCTTTTTAACTTTAATTGACTGGGACAACTTGTCCTAATCTTCTGTCTACCTTTCATTCTGTGTATGATCAGTGGCTCAGTCGTGTCTGACTCATTGTGACCCTGTGGACTGTAGCCCAGCAGGCTTTTCTTCTTCCTTCTGATCCATAAACACGCTACAGCTTGCTGTGTATTTAGAACTTCGATATCTTTTATCAGTGTTTTGTAGTTTTCAGGTATGTTTTGTTATATTTAATACCTAGTATTTTATCTCTTTTGAGTGACTGAAAAGTATTATGTATTTTTTTTCCTGTGTCCATGTGCTCATTGATGGTATAGTGGGGTAGTATGTGCTCAGTCTTGTTTGACTCTTTACAGCCCCATAGACTGTAGCCCACCAGGCTCCTCTGTCCATGGGATTTCCCAGGCAAGAATACTGGAGTGGTCTGCCATTTCCTCCTGCAGGAGATCTTCCTGACCCTGGGATTGAACTTGCGTCTCTTGAGTTGCCTGCGTTGGTAGGTGTGTTCTTTACCATTAGTGAAAGTATATAGAAAAACAGTTGTTTTTTTGTATGTTTATCTTTTCCTGTTATCTTGCAAAATACACTTATATGTTCCAAGAATTTTGGGGGTAGATTTTTGGAGTTTTATACATAGTCATGTTTGGTACAAACAAGGACAAATCTATTTCTTATTCCTATCTTTGTCTTTTTCCCTCCTTACTTGCTTTATTGCACTAGTTACCATTTTTAGCACTATAATGAGAATGATGAGAGCTGATATCCTTGCATTGTTCTTGCCTTAGGAGAGAAGCATTCAGTTTTTCATCATTAAGTACAATGTTAATGGTAGGTTGTTGGTGGGTGGTTTTTTTTTTTTTTTGGTAGCTGTTCCTTCTTAAACTGAAGTGTTACTATTTCTATTTTTCTGAGAGTTTTTATTATTAATGAGTGTTAAATTTTGTCAAATCCCTTTTCAGTCTCAGTTGATATGATCACATGAAGTATGATTGGTTGTTTCTCACCCTCAACTACTGGGAGGGAATTCATTCTTTAGGACCATGGCATATATATGGCTATTGCTGTCTGCCCTAAAGCTGACAGTCTGGCAATAATGTCTGGTCATCAGGTCCTTGCAAGTCATTCTGTATCTTTCTTAGTACCTTTTCTAATGGTGTTCTTTCAGCTCCTTTGGCTTTTTAAGCTCTCTTGGGAATATAGAAAAATCTAGAGGCTCTTCTATATGAGAGTCTTGGGTGTTTATTGTGACAGTATAATAAGGGTGGAGAAACCAAAATTATATTGAAAAGTCTCAATTCAGGCCTGTTCTTGACATATGTGGGACATGAGATGTCTTAAGTTCAATTATAAGAAAACTATTAAAGAAACTAGCAAACTCTTAAAGATATGTCCAAACTCTTACCTTAATAAAATAGCTCTATAGTGACAAAAAATGCATAAAAATGTGGTTTGTACATGACTGAAAGTCAGCAAAGTATCTAAGGTGGCTGAATTTAATTATTATTTTGCATTTATATGAATGTGTACGAACTTGCTTCTGTCGTGTCTGACTCTGAGACGCTATGGACCATAGCCCATCCAACTCCTCGGTCAAGGGATTCTCCAGGCAAGAATACTGGAATGGGTTGCCATTTCCTTCTCCAATTTTGCATGTATGTGCATTTTATTGATAGGCTAATGAGGTTTACACCGAAATCAGATTGATTATATTCTATGCAGCCAAAGATGGAGAAGCTCTATACAGTCAACAAAAACAAGACCAGGAGCTGACTGTGGCTCAGATTCAGACTCAAATTGGAGAAAGTAGGGAAAACCGCTAGACCATTCAGGTATAACCTAAATCAAATCCCTTATGATTATACAGTGGATGTGAGAAATAGATTTAAGGGCCTAGATCTGATAGATAGAGTGCCTGATGAACTATGGAATGAGGTTCGTGACATTGTACAGGAGACAGGGATCAAGACCATCTGCATGGAAAAGAAATGCAAAAAAGCAAAATGGCTGTCTGGGGAGGCGTTACAAATAGCTGTGAAAAGAAGAGAGGCGAAAAGCAAAGGACAAAAGGAAAGATACAAGCATCTGAATGCAGAGTTCCAAAGAACAGCAAGAAGAGATAAGAAAGCCTTCTTCAGTGATCAGTGCAAAGAAATAGAGGAAAACAACAGAATGGGAAAGACTAGAGATCTCTTCAGGAAAATTAGAGACACCAAGGGAACATTTCATGCAAAGATGGGCTCGGTAAAGGACAGAAATGGTACGGACCTAACAGAAGCAGAAGATATTAAGACGAGGTGGCAAGAATACACAGAAAAACTGTACAAAAAAGATCTTCACGCCCCAGATAATCATGGTGATGTGATCACTAATCTAGAGCCAGACATCTTGGAACGTGAAATCAAGTGGGCCTTAGAAAGCATCACTACGAACAAAGCTAGTGGAGGTGATGGAATTCCAGTTGAGCTATTTCAAATCCTGAAAGATGATGCTGTGAAAGTGCTGCACTCAATCTGCCAGCAAATTTGGAAAACTCAGCAGTGGCCACAGGACTGGAAAATGTCAGCTTTCATTCCAATCCCAAAGAAAAGCAATGCCAAAGAATGCTCAAACTACTGCACAATTGCACTCATCTCATATGCTAGTAAAGTAATGCTCAAAATTCTCCAAGCCAGGCTTCAGCAATACATGAACCATGAACTCCCTGATGTTCAAGCTGGCTTTAGAAAAGGCAGAGGAACCAGAGATCAAATTGCCAACATCCAGGACTCGATGGACGTGAGTCTGAGTGAACTCCGAGAGATGGTGATGGACAGGGAGGCCTGGCGTGCTGTGATTCATGGGGTTGCAAAGAGTCGGACACGACTGAGTGACTGAACTGAACTGCATGAGGTTTACATAAGTAAAGATAAAAGCATACATATTTATGTATTAGTATATATTTATTTCATAAAACTTATTTTTTGTATATTCAATTCATTAAAATCACTAGTTACGTTGCTATTGTCAAGATTTTCACGTAACTTGTATTCTGTTGATAACAAGGATAAATTTTACAGCCTTTGCAAATGCATAGTGATTCTTAAGTAGTTTTTTTTATTAATTTCAATTTGTATAAACTTCTGCTGAGACAATAGTAAACAAAATTATCAATAAAAATTTTAAGGACATATCTATATTTCTACTTCTGCATTTTGGTGGAACCCTATCTTTTATGCTGACAAAAATAACAATTTGTAATATGCAATGTTATTGCCATATTTAAAGGTGGTTATTGCCATATTTAAAGGTGGTTATTGCCATATTTAAATTTGTGTTTACTGCCTAATTGGGTTGTTTTACCCCTTGAAGTTTTGCCCCTTGAAATATGCCTTCAAAGGGCAAAACTTCAGGACTTGAGTGTCAATGCTTTTTACTCTAAGGGGAAAATATATCATGAAGGGCTATTTTTGAAACAGTGGAGGTTGCTAGGCAAGTGAAATCCATACACAGGTGGTCAAGAAGGGCAGGCTGGAACTGTCCAGCACTAGCTGAAGGCGAAATCCACAGGTGGAATTTCTTATTTTTCTTCTTCCTCCTTTTTTTTTTTTAAGTTTTTTTTCTTTTTTTGATGTGGACAATTTTTAAAGTCTTTATTGAATTTCTTACAACGTTTCTTCTGTTTTATGTTTCTGGGTTGTTGGCCACAAGGCTTGTGGGATCTTAGCCCCCTGACCAGAGATTGGACCTGCATCTCCCTGCATTGGAAGTCTTAACCACTGGATGCCAGGGAAGTCCCTCTCCTTTTCTTATGGTATTTCAACTGATTGAATCAAGTCCAGCCCCATAACTATAATAATGTTTCTTACCTAAAATAACCTGACTATAGACTTTAATCACATCTACAAGATACCTTCTCACAACATGTAGATTAGTGGTCGCGTAACTGGAGTCTTCTTGACCTCCATAATTGTATGAGCCACCTCCTGTAATAACTCTTCTCATATATATATATATATTATATTATATTCTCATATATATATATAATATTTCTCCTCTTGGATCTGTTTCTCTGGAGAGTTCTGACTAATACAGCAGTTTTTAGAAAGTACATATATTACATTTACTCTATAAAGATTCTATGGAAATACAGGGTACATTGCACCAAAACCCAACTTTGGAAGTGAATTCAGTGAGTCTCATTTGTGCATTTTTTCTGCTAATCTCTGCGCTCTACAAGGGAGACCCTGAGTCTTATTTACCTTTGTACTCGAAAGTTCAGTACAGTCTTGCTGACAGAGAATGAATTAAAATTTCAGTAAAAGAAAATGACAATAGTTAACATTAACTGATTGCCTAAAATATTCTAGGCAAATGTACTAGGAAATTCATATGTAGCCGACTCATGTAGGTTTGCTTGGGACTGAGGGGTTTCTGAGATATGACACTTTGAGTAGTAAAACTGTAAAGATCCTAGTCCAACTGGGATAGTTCTTCATTCTGTCACATGTATTAACTTGAAGCAAACTGTAGAGTAATGAAGAGCCATTAAACAATAAAACATTGTGCACTTATGAAAGTATTGTCCTTAAAGTACAAGAGTACTGAGAAAAGTTCACTAGCTGTCCTTAGTCCCGCTATTTCCAGATCTTCAGTGAATTCCTTATAAGTTTCAAGTCCTTTACAAGTGGCTTTTATGGGCTTCCCTTGTGGCTCAGCTGGTAAAGAATCTGTCTGCAATGTGGGAGACCTGGGTTTGATTCCTGGGTTGGGAAGATGCCCTTGGCGAAGGGAAAGGCTACTCACTCCTGGCCTGGACAATTCCATGGACTGTATAGTCCATGGGGTGGCAAATAGTCACGACTGAGCAACTTTCACTTTTTAAAAACAAACTTTTTATTTTCTATTGGAGTATAGCTGATTAACAATGATCTGTTGGTTTCAGTTGTACAATAAAGTGATTCAGCTATACATGTATACATATCTACTCGTTTTCAAATTCTTTCCCCAATTAGGTTGTTACATAATATTGAGCAGAGTTTCCAGTGCTTATTTGTGGAAACTAAAAAAAAAAAAAAAATGGTAAAAATGAGTTTATTTGAAAAACAGAAACAGTCTCACAGACTTAGCAAATCCAGTGTTATCATTGGGAAGCAGGGTAAGGGGAACAGTTAGAGAGTTTGGGATAGACATGTACACATTGCTATATTTAAACTGGATAACCAGTAGGGACCTACTGTAAAAGTGCTTTTTTAACATTACAAAATCTGTGTTTCCTCAAAATGTATACTAGGACAGGATTACAGAGCACTCACTTTATTTCATTATTTGGAAATATAGTTACTATTGGTAGAGGTTTCTCAAGCTGTTACATTATCTCATTTAACTCTGACAACAAATTTTGGGGTAGAAATTACTATTCTCTTTCATCGATGAGGAAATGGAGGCTCTGAAGAGTAAAATAATCTGCTTCAAGTCACAGACAAATAACAAGGCAATGAACAGTGCAGTTGTAGCCTTTGCTCTTTCTAAGGGGTTGCCTGATGGCTCAGCAGTGAAGACGGCACCTGCAATGAGTGAGACTCAGGTTCAGTCCCTGGGTCAGGAAGCTCCCCTGGAGAAGGAAAGGGCTACTCACTCCAGTATTCTTGCCTGGGAAATCCCATGGACAGAGGAGCTTGGTGGGCTACAGTCCACGGGGTCGCAGAGAGTTGGACACAACTTAGCGACTAACCAGCAACAAAGGCTGCACAGACTGGATCTCAAATAATAAATCTGATGTGAAGAGGGAATGTGCAAAATGTATATGCCAGTGGATCTCCAGCCAGAATCCCACTTCCGGCTCTGCCAGCATAAAGGAAGGCACTATCTGCTCCCCGACCCCTAATTCAATGGGAACACATATTAGGTTCTCCCAAGGGTGCTCTGGATTGTGCTCTGGAAGCAGGACAGAGCAGGCTCAGTGTTCTAGAGCAGGAAGGTACCTTCGGGTAGTTAGCAGAGATCTTAGCTTCTACTCAGTCGAATAGCTTTGATTTCCATGAGTGTCTGGAGAGTAGTAAAATGGCCCAGCACTCTTGAATTCTACAAATTCCCTTTGAAAATCTCTAATAAATGTACAGTCTTTGCTTCAGAAGTGTTGGAAGGTTATAAGTTACTGGACCTTTTTGCCTCTGCAGCGAGTCCTCTGGGAATATGGCGCTCACATAAGAAGACATGCACAGCCACTGCTCAGCTTCCCTGCTGCAGGGAGCTCGCTTGACTGACAGCCCCAGTGGCTGAGCTCTGAGTTGGTCACTGTGTCAAAGCCACTGCCCTCATGGATTGCTGCCAACCAATGACCGAGTGAGTCAGGTGTACTAATACAGACCTGCTCCCTTCAAGCAGGGGACTTTTCTGATGAGTGATGTTGGTTTTAGAACTTCTGACTGACCTCCTTCAAATTTTAGAGGCTAACTGGAGGCTAAGATTCTCCATGTCCAACTCTCTTTTCTTCCCTTCCTTCTTCACTATGGTCAGACCTGAATTGCATTTTTTTTTTTGGCCATACTGCGTGGCATGTGGGATCTTCGTTCCCTGACCAGGGATTGAACCCCTACCTCTTGCATTGAAAGCTTGGAATCTTAGCCACTGACCACCATGGAAGTCCCCCTGAACTGTATTCTCAAAGTTCTTCCTGTCTCCGCTACTGCCTCCCACATCTCCCAGATAGGCCTCTTCCTCAATACATGTTTTTTCACGTCTATACCTATCATGGTGCTTGCTTCTCAGAGAACCTAAACTAACACATATTGGTACTGAATACCCACTGTCTTCAGTTTTGAGGACTTAGCCAAAGTTCTAACCTGAGACAATAGGAAAAATTGCATTTAATATCCTGCTATGTATGCCATGAGTTCAATTTTTAGAGTATTGGATTTCATACCAGATATCTGAAATCAAAGCATTTTGGGAGGAGATAAGAGAATAGACTTGTGTCAGTGGAGCACTTGAAGACCAATCATTTAGTCTGGATAATTCCCCAGGCTTCCGGCTCAGTTTACTTGTATAAATGGAAATCATACCAACATAAGGAAAATGGAGTAATGCTAGAGGATGGTTGACTTGGGACGCTGAAGCGAGTTATGTGGCTCCTGAATTTCTCCTTCTCTTACTAATAATGGTCTTGAGTACAACCCTTCTACATTATGCTGTCTTCACCTGAAATGTGTAAAATTTTTTCATTCTACTCAGGAGAAAAATATCATCACTCCCATTTTGCAGATAATGAAACTAAGGCTGAGAGAGAAGACTTTAACTTGTCCAAATTAACCCAGCTAGGAAAGAATAGAATCAAAGTTTGGATAGGAGGATCGGTGGCTACAGTCTTTACTCTTTTCATCCATTTAAAACCCTATTCAGTAATCTTTCAGGTGTTTCTAGTTATTAATTTTATGGATTTGTGCACCTGAAATTAAAAGGTAACACTTTGCCTAAAAGCACATTTTAACTGTGCGTGGTTTTTTTTTTTTTGTCAGTGAAGAGAACTACCTTATTGGACAATTGTAGTTTATTTTTCATTGGCTGCTTTACTGAGCCTCATCAAATGTATTTGCTTTGCAGAGCTGCAGTGGATTAATCTTGAATAAGTAATTTGGAAATGTTTTTATTCATTTCTATGGAAACCATCTATCTGGATTTTCATATATCAAGATCATAGAGATTTGTCCCAGTCCAATTGCAATCTTAGTTACAGCAGTGTCGGCTTACATATTAAGGGCATAGCTTTGCTCTGATGGCCCTTCAGAAATCTGTAATTGGTGTGGAACACAAACACGAACAGAATGTGTCTTAGGAGGTCCTGTGAGTTAGGCTTCAGCAGATTAGCTGAGTCTTTCTTGATGGAACAAGCCCTTTGGAATTTATTAACACTCTGCTTCGTCCATTAACTACTCATGTCTTAAAATCCACTTGGTCTGCGTTCGCTAGCATTTTAAAGAGTCAAACCTGAATCTGAGACTTAATTGACATCCATAGTGAAATACACCAGACAAATTCCTTCACTTTTTATCCCCAAACAGGACATTTTTTTTTTTCCACTTTGGGATAACAATACTACTTTTATATATCTTCCTTCAGCAGAGAAAGCATCTTTTTTTTTTCTTTTCATTCTTAGAATACATCATCCTGCTTCTAGTTTGACTTTACTGCCTACCCCTCAGTGGTTTCAGGGCTTTTGGAACCGTATTATCTCTTTTCTTCTGAAGATTACTGAGAGAGTTGTGTGTTTGTGTGGGAGTGGAGATTCGTGGCTGTGAAGGGCAGCCTGCCTGGAGATTATGAACCATGTTTAAAGAATCAATACTGTGAGAGAGGGCCTATAAATCTAAGAAGTATGGTAGAAATTCAAGCCAAAGATGCTAATCCTGGGAGAGTGTGTAACAAATATGCAAAAAGATTTGTCTCTTATCTATTTGCTATCTATATATCATCTACCTATCAAACTTTTTATCTATCATCTGTCATGTCCATTTGCCTATTTATCTGCTTTTTCTCTCTGTTTGTTCTTTTCCTTTTGTGTCCAATAATTTCTTAAAATATTGATTAGCTACAACTGACTTATAATATATAAAACAGCACCTAGTATGCAAAAGTATTATCAACCTAGAAATGCTAGGCTTTTAAAGTAGGAAGAAGTCATACTCATTTTCATGAACTTTGTTTATATATATATTTTTAAATTTTTACCATACTTATTGCTATGGTAGCTATATCAGCTTTCTTTTGGTATGTCCTTGTATTTAAATTTTGTCTCCTGTTAGGATCATATTGGAGAAGGCAATGGCACCCCACTCCAGTACTCTTGCCTGGAAAATCCCATGGATGGAGGAGCCTGTTAGGCTGCAGTCCATGGGGTCGCTAAGAGTCGGACACGACTGAGTGACTTCACTTTCATTTTTCCCTTGCATGCATTGGAGAAGGAAATGGCAACCCACTCCAGTGTTCTTGCCTGGAGAATCCCAGGGATGGGGGAGCTTGGTGGGCTGCCGTCTATGGGGTCACACGATTGAAGTGACTTAGCAGTAGCAGCAGCAGGATCATATTGGAGCTATTTTTAAACCAGTCTGACAATCTTATTCTTTCATTTGGAATATTTAGTCCATTTATTTTTAGGTGTGTGCGTGCTCAGGCATGTTTGACTCTTTGTGACTCCATGGACTGCAGCCCACCAGGCTCCTCTGTTCATGGAACTTTTCAGGCAAGAATACTGGAGTGGGTTGCGATGCCCTCCTCCAGGGGATCTTCCCAACCCAGGGACTGAACCCAGATCTCCTGTGTCTCCTGTATTAGCAGATGGATTCTTTATCCCTGTACCACCTGAGAAGCCCCATTTATCTTCACTGAGCTTCAGTTCAGTTCAGTTCAGTTCAGTCCCTCAGTCGTGTCCGACTCTTTGCGACCCCATGAATCGCTGCACGCCAGGCCTCCCTGTTCATCACCATCTCCCGGAGTTCACTCAGACTCACGTCCATCGAGTCCGTGATGCCATCCAGCCATTTCATCCTCTGTCGTCCCCTTCTCCTCCTGCCCCCAATCCCTCCCAGCATCAGAGTCTTTTCCAATGAGTCAACTCTTCGCATGAGGTGGCCAAAGTACTGGAGTTTCAGCTTCAGCATCATTCCTTCCAAAGAAATCCCAGGGCTGATCTCCTTCAGAATGGACTGGTTGGATCTCCTTGCAGTCCAAGGGACTCTCAAGAGTCTTCTCCAACACCACAGTTCAAAAGCATCAAAGGGTGACAATATACAGCCTTGACGTACTCCTTTTCCTATTTGGAACCAGTCTGTTGTTCCATGTCCAGTTCTAACTGTTGCTTCCTGACCTGCATACAGATTTCTCAAGAGGCAGGTTAGGTGGTCTGGTATTTCCATCTCTCTCAGAATTTTCCACAGTTTATTGTGATCCACACAGTCAAAGGCTTTGGCATAGTCAATAAAGCAGAAATAGATGTTTTTCTGGAACTCTCTTGTTTTTTCCATGATCCAGCGGATGTTGGCAATTTGATCTCTGGTTCCTCTGCCTTTTCTAAAGCCAGCTTGAACAGCAGGGAGTTCACGGTTCACGTATTGCTGAAGCCTGGCTTGGAGGATATTTATTTTTAGTTGAAGCATAATTGCTTTACACTGTTATGTTTGTTTCTGCCATACTACATTTATTATCAGTGCATGCTAAGTCTCTCCAATTGTGTCCGACTGTTTGCAATCCTATGGATGGTAGCCCGCCAGGCTTCTCTGTCCATGGGATTCTCCAAATAAGAATACCTGAGTGGGGTGCCATGCCCTCCTCCAGGGGATCATCCTGATCCAGGGACTGAGCCTTGAGTCTCCTGCATTGGCCGGAGGGTTCTTTATCACCAGTCTTCCCTGGTGGCTCAGTCAGTAAAGGATCTGCCTGCAATGCGGGAGACCTGGGTTTGATCCCAGGGTCATGAAGATCCCCTGGAGAAGGAAATGGCAACCCACTCCAGTATTCTTGCCTGGAGAATTCCACGGACAGAGGAGCCTGGTGGGTTACAGTCCATGGGGTCACAAAGAGTCAGACATGACTGAGTGACTAACACTTTCACTTTATCACTGCCTGTTAAGCCACCTGCTTAACCTGCTAAGCCACCTGCTTAACCTGCTAAGCCACCTGCTAAGCCTGTTACCATTATTAACAGTAGTAGTTTAATGGTTAACCTAGAGATCACAACTTGACATTACTTATTAAAATTATTTTTTATCTCTTTTCTAATATGCTAGAAACTTAAAACATTAAACTCTGCTCCATCCCTGGGTCGGGAAGATCCCCTGGAGAAGCAAATGGCAACTCACTCCAGTATTCTTACCTGGAGAACCCCGTGGACAGAGGAGCCTGGCAGGCTACAATCCGTGGAGTCACAAAGAGTCAGACACGACTGAGTGACTAAACCACCACCACCGTCTTTCGAATTAAGCTTGTTATACATTTTAATTATCTCTACATTTTAAATTTCACAATAATTCCCAGTTATTTTTGTATGGTCAATGTTTATTTATAGTTACCCACATATGTATCATCTTCTGTCTTCTCCATTGTTTGTTTTTTCCATGTTTCCAACCGTGATCATCTTCTTTTTCCTGAAAATCTCTCTTTGACATTTCTTTTAGTAAAGACCTACTGCTGATAAACTTCTTCAGTTTTTATTAGTCTGAAATTCTCTACTGTTATTTTCAATTTTGAGAGGATTTTTTAAAATCAGATATAGAAATCTGAGTTGGCTTTTATTTTCTTTCAGTGCTTAAAAATGTTATTATAAATTCTTTTGGCTTCTATCATTTCTGTTGAGAACTAAGTTGAAAATCTCATTGTTGTTCCTTTGAAAACAATATCACTTTCATCTCT